>JAXBDA010001597.1:0-52634 GCA_036023075.1 Gaultheria prostrata
TTGTTCAGTGTGCAGGTTGCTTGCTTTGCTCAGCGGCCAGGATCACGGTGAGGCCACAGCGACTCCCCCTTACCTTCAGCGTCCAGGGCGGTCCAAAGAGGTCACTCCGGGGAAGCCACTCCCACACCACTCAACAGCTTAAATATGATCGCAGCATGCTAAAGCATAAAGCAAGTAGATAAGACAAGTTTAAAAGTTATTTACAGACTCCCGGTTTGAAACCTGAGTGGAAAAAATTGGACAGAACTTTTGCTAAGAATATAAGATCGCTTGGATTTCTGAAACGAAATTTGGGTATAGCCCTAGGCCGGAAATGGATGAATTGACTACGTCGGAAATTGGGCAAAACTTCTGTGGGGTTTCAGAGAAAGCCAAGTTTAACTGGGGCAGAGCAGACCTCACCCTTCGACTCCGGATTTCTCGAAGAAAGTTGGGTGAGGGCCAATCGAGCCCCCTGAAATTTCTTGGGACTAAAAGTCAGAGCGCCACAATGGAACTTGAAGAATTTTGTATGGGAGAGAAGAGAATGATATCTAAAAATTGTTTCCCAAATTATGTAGAGGAGGGGTCCTATTTATAGAGAATTTTATTTATGAAGGATTAGTACAAGTTGCAGTAAAACCTCTAACTAAAAAAGAGCTTAGTTCTTCTGTCCTATTATCTTTAAGAGATGGTAGGTCTACAGTATATAGTGATAGCTTGCTAGGCTTACTGGAATCTAGTCTGCATAATAGTCATATATACTTTAATTGCTTTTTTGATTTACCACTCAGTTTAAATGATAAAAATATTTTATAAACTTTAAATATTCAAACTGTAGGAGCCATTACTAATATGCTTGAAGGAAGTCACTCAATTGCTTTAATATATTATGTTTATTGCAAGTTCGTGAAAACCAATTTGAACATTCATGCCATAGTTAAAAGTCCTAAAAACAAAACTGTACTTATACAAAGTAGCACTACTGATGCTAATATACAAGTACCAAGAACAATTCAATGTACTGATATCCAATTCCTGGCAAAGTGAAAATCAAAGTTATCCACAAAAAATACAAAATGATACAATAGATTTAGAATATGTTCAACAATACTGAGATGGCACAATCAGAATAAGTTTTTATCAACAAAGGGTTAATCTTTCCCTTTCAATTAGAGAACTTAGATATTTACTTGTTCCAAAACTTAACTTAAAAGGTTTTGAAATCATTTCACAAATTAGTAAACCATATTATTCTGCACATTCAAAATTTGAGGATGAGGAAACATCCCAAGGATCGTCAACTCAAACTCACTTAATTTGAAGAAGAAACGCCTCCACGTACCAACCCGTCGCCCTGTAGATAAAATTTTACTAACTATACATTAAACCTTTCAAATAGATTTTCTCATACTAAAAGAATTTAAATCAAAAGAAAACATGAAAAAATGAAGAGAAGGTCATACTAATAATACTCCTAGCCAAATGGCTAAAATTATCACTTGTACGTTTCTTTTTCTTTTTTCTTTTTGTACGAAACAAGAACAGAATTCTAATTCTTTGTTATTTAGAAAATTATCATAAAAAAGTCAATATTACAACTAAAATTCAATGAAATTTTTTGATAATAGTACTGTCTCTTCTAGTCACCTCCCTTAGAAACAATTCTTATTGATAACAAAGGATTTACTATTACAACATCCCATTTAAGTTACCAGGTGAAGACCCTGAATTTAAGAAACTAATTGAAGAAAATAATTATAAGAATTAGTTTCTTGAGACTATAAGTAAACTATTAGATAAACAAGAAACTAAAATTCATGAAGGATTATCTAGCAAAACTCCCTCATCTAGTAAAACTATAGAAATTTTTTTTATACATTTTCCTAACAAGTAACCAAAACTTAGTCGTATTAAAAATCAAGGTCAAAATATTAAAAAAAATGATGAATTATTGACTAAGTTAACAATTAAAAAAGAAGCAGCAGTTCAAGTAAATATGATTACTAAAAATACAAATGATGACACAGGCACCTCTAGTCAATATTCACCTACATCATCTAACGAGAAAATTACACAATTAGAAAAATAATTTTGTGCTCAAGAAATTAATCGTATTGCCAACACTAAATTAAATCTTACACTTCTCACGAAAAAAATTGGAACTCCCGTCCAACACCCCCTGACCTTCAATATGAAGAAAGAAACTTAGCTAACCATTTTTCTGTCTCCTCTAATAAATTATACAAAGGGAACATCGATGGATTAAGTGAACATGAAATAGAAAACTTTGAACAATATGTATATGGTTGCTAATAATTATCTAAGTAATTTTGACCATACTCAACCTAAAATTGTTTATCTATTAATCTCTAATTCCACTCGAATGCTAAAAGCTTGGTGGGATGAATACCTCATTATTGAATTCCGCGACGAAGTAACAAATGCAATCCAAACAGATGAAAAATATCATTCCATTTTTAATGACAAAATTGGTATGGGTGAACCTGATAGAATAAACACTTTAGCTAACACTATTATTAAATATTTAGTTGGAACACCTAGTAATATTACTTCTAGGATACATTATCAACTAAATAATTTTTCATTGCTCAAACATTAAGTGATTTTAGATGGTATAGAGATGTTTCACACTAGAGTCATACTTCGTGATTATTGTACTAAAAGCTTTTGGAAATAAAATTTCATTAACAAACTTCCTAATCTATTTGCTCACAAAATTAGAGATGTTCCTAGTCAGCCATTAGGAGTCGTTGAATATGATAGATTAACATATGGAGATACTACTAGTATTATTCAAAAAGAAAGATTATGAATGTGCATAGATATGAAAATCAGTAAACAGACTAATGAAGAAAGAAATAAAGTTAAGTATGGATTGGGAACTTTTGTAAACAATATGGTCTACCTCTAGTAGCACCATCAAAAAGAAAGCACAAAAAATAAAAAATAATAGAAACCGTAAATAATATTCTGAAAAAAGTAAAAACGTTTCTCAAATGACAAATATTATGAAAAGCCTAACCATCAACAGCATAAGAAGTGATATACAAAAAATTATAATAAATATAACAAAAGCAATATTACATGTCATAAATATGGTAGTAAAAAAATATCATTATAAAAATGAATGTAAAGTACAAGCAAAAATAAGCCAATTAAGAATACTTGATGCTGATAAACAAGACATCTTAGAAAGTTCTAGATCTGAAAAATATGAGCAATTCTGATATTAATTCAGATAATGAAAACACCAGTACTTCCTCAGATAATCATTCTTTTAGTGATAATTCAAGTGACAATTAAAATAAAATTGAATGTATTGAGAATTATTGTAAGAGTTAAATGTAATTACTAAATCCATATCAGAAGAAGTTCTATTAATTGGTTTACTTAGTAAAATAGAAGATCCAGAGTTGAAACAATAATATGTTAAAAAAATTAAATAACTTATTGGACAAAAGAGCAAAAAACCTCAATGCAATAAACCGATAGTAAGTCTTAATGCTATTGTAGGTAGATTTTGTACAAAACATAAAGAGGTCACTTTGTATGATCTTCAACGTAAGGTAAATTTTATTGAACAAGTTATCTTTTGAGTTTAAAAGTAGATGATAACATAACGATGTTACAACTGCACAAAAATTCTGCAGAATTCCAAGATGAATCAAATGTTGAATCATCTAATGAATCTCCATATTTAATGGTAAAACCATACTCAAAAATCACTCAACTACTTATCACCAAAGTAATAGATTAAATACAATAAATAAAATAAACCTACATAAATGGCATGCTAGAATCAAATCAATAGTAATAAATGATTACAAAATAAAAGTTACTGCTCTCAATGATACTGGAGCATCTAGGAAGGTTTAATACCCACTAAATATTATAGAAAAACAAATGAACAATTAAACTCAGCAAATGGTAGTTGAAGGCGTATCAAATACAAATTTCCTAAAGTTCATATCTGCCAACATAACGTTGGTTTCAAAACTTCTTTTGTCCTAATTCAAAATACCATTTATATAATTTATCCATTTACAACGAGTACTAATGGAATAACCACCAAACCTTTTGGTCAACAAGTAATTTTTAAATTCTTAACAAAACCTGAACAAAAAGTCTCTTAGTACGCTAAATCAAAAAACAAAACAAATAAAATTTCTAAAAGATGAAATTAAGTATAAAACAATTGAAGAACAACTTATTGATCAAATTCTTAATCAGAAAATAGAGAGTATCGAAAATAAATTAGAAAGAGAAGTCTATTCTAATCTTCCTAGTGCCTTCTGGCATAGGAGAAAAGCATGTTGTAAGTCTACCATATATAAAAGGATTTAACGAACAACAAATACCTATTTAATCCAGACACATTGAAATGAATCCCGAAGTCATGAAAATATGTAAGCAAAGAATTGGAGTAATAATTAACTTAATAATAATATTATTCAAAAAAATAAATCCTCATGGTCATGTCCTGCATTTTATTTATAGAAAAAGGCAGAAATTGAACGTGGTGTGCCACAACTAGTATTTAATTACAAAACATTTAATAAAGTATTAGAATGGATAAGATACCCAAATCCCTAATAAAAAGATTTAATTAATAGACTAGTGAAGCAGTAATATTTTCTAAATTTGATCTAAAGTGGATTTTGGAAAATCCAATTACATCCAAATGATAGATATAAACTTGCTTTCATTAAGCCATTTGGCTATTATGAATGGAATGTAATGGCCTTTCGAATTTAAAAAATGCCTTTAGCGAATTTCAAAATATAATGAGTGGAATATTTAATCTGTTTAGTCATTTTATTAGTCTTTTTTTTTTTTTTTGACATTCGATATACATCAGTGGGGGGTTAGCGGGGAGTTAGTGAGTTAGTCCAGAGGGGGTCTAGAAGCTATCCATAGTCGTAAACCACAAATGTCTCTACCGAGGCTCAAACCCTGGTCTCTCTTTTGAGAGAACCAGGAGATAACCGCTAGGCACAAGCCTTTGGTTCATTTTATTATAGCCTACAACATAGATGATGTTCTATTTTCTCTATATCAATTGATGAACAATGGAAACACTTTAAATGCATTCCTTGATACAATTAAACATAATGGTTTCATCATCTTTGCTCCCAAAAGTAAATTATTTCAAACCAAAATTGGACTTTTAGGTTATGATAATGTCTAGGCAACCATAGTACTAATTAGCCGACCTATTCAATTTGCTAAAAAAAATTCTGATGAAATTATAGATAAAAATCATATACAAATATTTTTAGGATCCTTAAATTATATAGCAGAATTGTATAAGGACCTTAGAAAAACGTGTCAACTCCTATTTGAGAGATTAAGCGAAAACTCCCCTCCTTGGTCACCCACTCATACTTCTATTTTCTAAGAAGTCAAAAAATATGTCAAGACTTGGTATTGCTACAGTCAATTCCTTCAAAATTATTCAAAACAAATGCTTTGTTTTTAACATCTTTCTCTGAATCACATTTAGCATTTTTGCATTCAACTATGACTGTACACATAATACAATTGCTAAATTTTCTTTCTTAAGAGTACTACAGTTACTTTGCTCTTTATTTGAGACACCGAAATGGAAACGAACAATTTGTGCTGATGAACTAGAATTGATTTTTTTGGAGGAGATTGCCACCGTACCCAATATCAGAAGCATTTGTTTGAATAATTTTGAAGGAATTGACGGTAGCAATACCAAGTCTTTGACATATTTTTTGACATCTTAGAAAATAGAAGTACGAGTGGGTGACCAAGGAGGGAGTTTTCTCTTAATCTCTCAAATAGGAGTTATGTTTTTCTAAGGTCCTTATACAATTCTGCCATATACCAAACAATGACAACTGCTGGCTCATCAAATAATGAAGCTTCATAAACGAAGGATTGAGTTGATTATATCTTTCAATTTTCTTGATGTGGTTAAGAATGAGTTAGTAAACATGTATCAAGTTCTTGGGCAAATACCAAAAACCTCATACAATTCAGCCCTGGCCTATCCTTCATTCCATCAAAATATTGTTTCTGACCTATTTCATTCAGCCCAACCTAGTCAACCTGGTCAACCCAAATGTACCTTTTCATCAACAAGACAGATTATATTCTTAAACTTCAGTCAATCAATCTATTTTCTGTGAAACCCATCCACAAAATATTCAAAACTCAATAGAATTAGTAAAAGCCTTTTTCCCTCCTGAATGGCATTTCATTCCTTCTCATCAAGAAAAGTCACATTCTTTTTACAAAGATATTCTTTTCATCACAACTCAGTAGTTATCCTGCCGATTACAAATCGAGCCAATCCTAACAAAGTCATTTACCATTCACTCTATATCCATAATTTTGTGGCATTAAATGAAGGGGGTCACCCATCCTTCAACAGAACGGTTGATGACCTGAGCCCGAGAACCAAAACTCAAAACTACCTTACAACTCCTCCCCTTTTCAACAGAACGGTTGATGACCTGAGCCCGAGAAACAACCAGAGGAGGAGTCGTAGTAATGGGTCTTCCACTTGGATGGCTAACCACAAAGGATGCAAATGGAGCAGGCACAAACAATGAGCCCAACAAGAGGCTCTTATAGCACGCATACTGCTAGTCCTAGTAATGGGAGTAGAAAATCGGATGATAATAAGTGACTCGCATCTAGTAGTCGGTTAAGCGACCAGGAGTAAGTAAGAACCAAAAGAAGACAAAATAAAGGCTTTCTTGAACAAATTTCAACATCTAAGGGCCAAGTTCAAGAACCTTGCCATCTAAAATGTCCTTAGGACTGCGAACACCAAGGCCGACCAGCTTGCACGATTGCCACGCCCAAAAAGACGCAATTCAGAGAACACCACCTATCAGTACTTGGAGACATCGAGTAGCAAATGGCAGAGGTCAACAATCTAAATGCCAAGGGCTCGTGCGCAGAACCCGTAGTCCAGTACATAAAAGATGGGATAGTCCTAGCAAACAAGGACCAAGCTAGAAGGCTCGGGATCCAAGCATCTAAGTACCTCATGATGGCAAACATACTATACAGACGAAGCTTTACACTCCCTTATCTAAGATATTGTTAATCACCATGTACACAAACTCTTTGCACACACTCACAAACACAATGACATCTTCATGAGTGTGTGCGCAAATAAGCGTCTCCAGATTTTTCGCTTGTTAACCAGCCAAAAAGAGGGAATTCACATGCCAATGGACTAATAGGCCACTTCTTTTGTAAAACATTTCCAAAAGCCAGATTAGCAGTTCCACATGACTAACAGTCCAATCCCACCCCTTAATCAAACAGGGCCATAGCATAAAATCAAAAGTCAGTCAGGGTCATACTATAAAATCTAAACTCAACTCCGAATTCGCCAGACTGCATTCCAATTACGTACAATGACTAAATAGACAAAGGCTTGAGATTCAGTCATACAGCCCAAAAGTTAAAGTGATGCAATCAAATAACAAGGGGAAATCAAGATTCAAAAGAGATGAGCAAAATCCCAATCAAGGGGATAAACCCCTACGGGTAGAGAGAGAGAAACTATGTCTCAATCAATATACTTCAATATTCTTAATAATCAAAAGCTACATAATGAAAGACTCTCACTCCTATTTATAGACTCAAGACCTTACTAGTCCTAAAGACATTAAAATGACAAAAGTACCCTTAAATTGTACTACATCAGGACTCACCCTCTAAAAGAAAACAATTTGTCCTCAAGTTGGACTACAAGAGTCAAACAACTAAATAAAGAAAACATGGAACTTTAGAAGTATTTATTATGCAGCTACGAAGTAGGCATGTGGCTGTATTTCCTTGATCCACGTCATCCTTATGTAATAATCCATCTTCAATATGAGCTTCCTTTTGTGAACATCCACCGCATCCATACTCGTATGTACATAGACCACCGACTTGGCATGTCTCTTGTGTAGAAAGAAATCATCAAATGGGCAATGACACTTGTTACCAAAGCAAACCAAGAATCATGTAACATGACGTGCGAAAACTCTAACTTCTCTTGCTACCCAAGGCTTGCTTGACTAAAAACCATACCCAAAGGATCTTCAAGCCGTCCCAAATAGTCTTCACTCACTTTTAGCCCCTTTGGAGCTTGTTCGGGCACCACAACATCACAAACTTGAACATCTACAATCGGGGCAACACGGAAGGCAACATTTCAAAGGATTCCTTGACCTTTGGTTCAACCAACGCTTCATCAAGTAATGGAGCTTCCAAATCACTCCCATACTCATAAAGTTGAGTGTCTTCGACCAAGGGCAACTCAAACGTGAAGTTTTGAGAGCAATCCACCACTCCGTTGTCATGATCATCAATCTTTAGGTCATAGCTCTCCTCTAAGACTTGGTCATCTTCCCAAAGCATACAAGACTCATAAATCGAAAGACTAGACATTTCTTGCTCTTCATTAGCGCCCTCCATATCCTCAAGTCCTCCTTCCACAACACTATCGATATCCTCACATGGATAATCATCGTAGACGGGAATGTCTTCAAAGTCACACCCAAAGTCTTGTTTTGGAGACTTATCAAAGATGGAAAAATCTTTAAAGTGGTCCCCAAACTCTTCAATTGGAAACTCGTCAAAGATTGGAACGTTATCATACTTATAGTCACCATCACAACAAGGTTTTCTCACCTCCTAAACAAAGAGGAAATTAAGAACACACTCACAAGTTTTTTCACCCACTTGCAACTCAAGCATTGGTTCTCCATACTTGAAGGATTTGAATATTCCACTAGGTGACGGGTTTCTAGCCTTCAAGGTATCGATTAAAGGATGAATTTCCGTTGGGACCACTCCCAAGGACTTTCTCTTACCAAAACTAGTCGAAGAATCGGCATTGGGATTATGATGGAAAAGGAAGAACTCCTCCATGAGCTTCTTCTTCATCTTATCCCAATCTCTAATCCTTTCTTTGTCTCTCCCTTGTCGACTAACTTGGAGTTGTCTCCACCAATCTGAAGCTCTCCCTTTAAAGCAACTAGATACCAATTTCACCTTCTTTTCTTCGGTAACATGATCATACTCGAAAATACGGTTAATGGATTTCAACCAATCAACAAATTCTAGTGGACTTCCACGAAAGTTAGGAAGTTCATTATCCACCAAATTTGCTCCACGACAATGTGAAACACCAAAACAATTCTCTAATGCAATGTGATCCATACTTGTGGTCGGACGTTGCAAATGCCGCACACATAAGGTAGGTAGTTCTTCACTCAACCTTTTAATCTCATTCCGATTGTCATCCAGATTGCCTTGGTTAAAACCATCACCATGATTCACCAAATATACTCTACCTCTACCTCCTCTTCTACCTCTAGCCAAACAAGCCCATACCAAACACCAAATTTAACTCCAATAACCAAATTCAACCTCAATCAAGCAAAACTCAATCAATTGGGACCCAAAACTTCAACAAATCACAACCAAACAAGCAAAATCAACCCAAAAGAAGCTACACCCAGTCAATTCAGTGATTTTAGACCCAAACTCAGTTAACTCGGCACAAGGACTCAGTAACTCAGTACCCAACAGCCTCAAATCGCAAGGAAACCACAGAAAATCAACAATAAACGCAGCAAATCGAAACTAATTAGACAAACCCAGTTGAAATCGAAGCTAAAAACACAGATTCAAGTGTCAAAATCCAGATTCAAAAACCAAACCCAAATTCGAACGCCACACAGCAAGATTCGAGTCCTGTCAAGTGTATTTCGTACCTTAATCGAAGGATTCAAAGGCTATCAGTCACACTTTCAGTGATGCGAAGGTTGTACGAGCTCTGCCCAGTTCATTCGAAGGATGAATAGTGAATTTCGAGCTCTACCTAGTTCATTCGAACGCTTAACAATGAATTTCGAGCACCGAAATGGCCTAAATGAGGCTCGAAATCATGATTTGAGTCTAGAAATAGCTGATAATGCTTCGAACAGGTTGAAACAACTTCGACTATGGCTAAATCAAATTCGACACAACTCGAAATGCTTTGATTAGCTTCGTTTCGCGTTTTTGAAGTGTATACTAGTCTAGATCTAAGGTTTCCAAGCTTGAACGAGATCTATTTACTTCGAATGGGTCGGATTAGGGTCAGTTAGTGGTTTTGGGTTTGATTTAAGGTTGGAATAGGTTGAAAATGGACAGATCTGTTGATTTTGAGTGGTATAGGTTGGTTTGGAATTTTCCGGTGAGGTTTCCGGCGCCGTTTTAGTATTCCGGCGAAATTTCACGGCGATGTCAGATTCCGGCAAGATTTTCAGGTGCGATGGATGGTCAGGATCTGAGCTTAGAGCTCTGATACCAAAATGATGCAATCAAATAACAAGGGAAAATTAAGATTCAAAAGACATGAGCAAAATCCCAATCAAGAAGATAAACCCCTAAGGGTAGAGCGAGAAACTATGTCTCAATCAATATACTTCAATATTCATAATAATCAAAAGCTACATAATGAAAGACTCACTCCTATTTATAGACTCAAGACCTTACTAGTCCTAAAGACATTAAAATGACAAAAGTACCCTTAAATTGTACTGCATCATAAAGAATGACCTACAAAGTTCTAAAACTGCAGCATAAAAAGACAATATAGTAACCACAAGTATCAAGGACAAAGATGGTCTGTAGGCAGAAAATCAACAAAGGAGTTACCTTCCGGTTTCACTTGCTAGACTGCAAATCCTCACTTTACTTCTAGTTTCCGCAGCAGGGAAAGCATTTCAAGAGTCTAACAAAAAAAAAAGGGTGAAGAAAAGATCGGAGCCACAAAAACTCTTCATTCGCACATTGTTGTTCTCAGACCAAAACCCTTCCATCCTCAACACAAAGTTATATATTGTACAAAGTAGAAACACAAATTACACAAAGCAATGCCTCTATGATACACGAATGCCCTAGGACTTTTCACATTATATGTCTCGCCAATCACCTGTGGATCTCATGTCCTTTTGGGTTGGGGTGGGGTGGAGTGGACAGAAAACAAAAATAATACCCACCTAAAGGAGTAAAAAATACATAACCAACGAGAAAAATACCCACCACTAACACTACTCATCCAACTAGAGCAGCCAAGACTGTAACTTTATGGTCAATGTACAAAGGGTGACTTTTGGAGAACCCCGAACTGCTTTTTAGCCCAGCAGATAAAGTAACCTACACTCCGCCTGCAAGTTGGCTTTGGAACTTGTGTCTTCATTTCCAAACTGTGTCTTCATTTTCTGAAGGCTCATCAAATATTCAGCGAACAGTTTGGGGAATTACCCATAGGGTCTATCATGCTCTATGCAGAACACCAGAAATCCCAGGTGATAACATGAGCCTAGATTTCAGTATAACGGCATTGGGAAACATCTATTACTAAATCCAAGGAAGAGAACCCCGATCATTGGCAACTTGGGGACGACCTCGCGTGGGTGTTGGTGGTCTATTTGCATTAAGCTCCTACAAAAGAGAACAAAATAAAGGACAATTAATCCCCCCAACATGCAGATGCTTATGTGATGTAGAATAGTTAATGAAAATTCTATTTCATAGCTGTTTTAGTATTATCTATAAGAGTAAGTGATACCACCAGCGGGATAGTAGGATCGAGTAATTTTCCCATTTGTAGGATGATTGGTTACTGGGTTACATGTTTTCTTCTGTATACAATATGATGTGAAATGAATGAACGTGTGGATTGCTTGTTTTTTAAACTTTTCCATTGCTGAAGAACAGCAGGTCAGATAGCCCTCAAATAAAATCATTGGAGGTTCACCCCCTCGGGGTGGGACTCTTCTTTCCCCTCTAGTTGCCTTATATTTATTTTTAAAAATATTATCAAACTACAACACCAGCTTCAAAGCAAACAAATTGATTTCCACTATATGGCAGCACCTGCATCCACGTATCATCTATATGGCGTTCAGGTGACGCTTCTGGAGATGAAATTGCTGGCGGCAATGGATGAATGAGTTTTGGAACGACCACAAGATCTCTACCCAAAACTAGTATTGCTCCTGCATTATTCGCAGTGCCTGCAAAGAAAAAGGAATAACAAAATTTAATATAACAAAGCACCAGTCATTCTAAGAAAGCTTTGAAGGTCGGCCGGTGAACACACCGCAGTAATTGGTGGCCGAGAACAGAGTAATTAAATGTCCCTGGGCAAAACGCTCAAAGCCATCCATAACACATTCGTGCGCACGTACAATCAACTGAAGATCATTGTTGTTGCAAAATTCCATCACGCGATCAGGCTGAGCTAGAAAACCACATCAGATGAGCATTAATATGCAAAAGACTGTAGAAACTAAAAATAGATTAACCTTGTCATTGGAAAACGCATTAGGATTTTTGTGAAAAATTCCATCTAAAGATCGGCTGAGCTATAAATTTCTTTCTTATGTTTGAAGTCTTTTCTCTGTTTCTCAGAATTCTTACAGCAACAACTGATATGCACAGCCGATAAAGAAAAAAAAAAAAACAACTAAAATGCAATGTAGAACTAACTGACTCAAAAGCAGTAGTATAGGTGTTTCCAGAAATTAATCACTTTACCTCCTCATCTATAGATCCATAGTAAAGACAAGCTAAAGAATAGGTAGGAGGGCAGACAGTGATGAAAACAAACGTGCTCAAATAAGGGGGACATAGCTAGTCCATTTGAGGTTGGCAAACGGCTTCCCTTATTTGTTTAGGAGTTTTTTAACGAATACTTCCCTCAGGCTGGTTATTCCTTGCTTTACAAAGAGAAGGCAAAGGCTTCTGGGGTATTACTAACACCAATAAATCCTTTTGAAGATCAATGATATGCACAGGAAGCCAAGTTGATAATTTTGCCATATTTTGCGAGGTTGATCAATTTCAAAGACTCGTCATATGCTTTGCACTACATGCCTTTTGCTTGTTGAGGTTGCATCAGTATACAGGCCTTCCCTTTTCTCCTTCCATTTTCCTCTTGTTGGTTCCAATATACTCTTCCCTAACGGAAAATATATCGATATATCCACGTCAATCTAGGTTTTCCTCTCTCCTATCTTTTCTTTATTACAAGCATACATCCCTAATTGTGGACTAGATAGGTTCTGTTATTGTTGTTATTGAAGCGTACATCCCGTGCAATGCACAGCTAAGCAACTTTTAGAGTCTTTGTTTATAGATGTCCAAAATTATGCCTTCAACAGTTAATTAGGTTTTATTTAAATCTAAGGGAGACAATATAAATGCGCAAAGATAACTTTGTTAAAACTTGCATGAAAACTACTTTCCGCCTCATGTTTGTGGAGTAAAATGCAATTGAAAACTCTTACTTTGAAATTACCTTAATGCCCTCATCCTTTTTTGTTAAGTTGTGGGTCTTTTGTATAATTAGTGTGTAATTATTCTCTTATGTAAATAGATTAGAAGTTAAGGGGTCTTAGCGTATTTTCTTCTTCTTCCTTTTGTATATATATCTAGCGTAATGAGAATGTAACCCTAACTTTTGCTTCTCAATACAATTGTTTGAGTTTACATGGTATCAGAGCGAAAGATCAAATCGTTACTCTGTTCATGTGAGTTTTCTCCACCTTTGTTGTGAGTTGAGAGTTTTTTCTCCAGTAACGACAAATCCCATACATTCGCTTCACCTTCGTTGTCCTCGTTAACCACCCACGAACATCGTACATACAGTATACGACCATCGTACGAATTGTACAGCAGTACCGGGATGCTCTTGTATCTGCTTGGAATCATCTGGGTTTGCTTCAAAAGTGCCTGGGTGTTCACGTCTTGGACTCTACAGCACTTGACAGTGGCTGGATTCTCTCAGTATGGCTTGAATCTAACTGGGTAATCTTGAAATCTTTTTTCTTTTTTTGTACTGTTTGAGTTTCTTCCGGCATTGTTTATCGTTTTTCATTTGATTTCAATATGTCTACGGATTCAAAAAATGTTGAGACTGAGACTTCTGGCGCTAAGGATGTGTCGGGCCAATTTGAAAGAAAATTGGAGAATGTTCCTTTGGATATTTGTGTTGTAAAGTTGAATGATACTAATTCTTTGCTTTGGTCTCGCACCTTTACTTTGGCTATTGAAGCCAGAGAGATGTCAGAGTTCATAGAAGGTCCTATTACTCAACCTGCGAAGGCTGTTGCACTTAAGAAATTTAAGTCTCATAAATCTTTAGTCATGACTAGGTTGTTTAACTCTATGAGAGCTGATATTCGCCATACTTTTCTGCCCCTTGATATCCCGCATTAGATTTGGACTACTGCAGCCCAAACTTATTCTCAACAGGGTAATGATGCTCAGTGTTTTGAGTTGAGAAAGAGACTTCATACTTTGGATCAACACCATCGATCCGTAGCTGTTTATTATGCAGAGTTGTTGGGGCACGGCAGGAATTTGATCATTATCAGGGTTTTCAGGCTGTGTGTACTCAGGATGCTGCTAATTAGTTGAAGAGGTAGGAGAAAGAGTGTGTGTATGACTTTGTTGCTGGCCTTGATATGGAATATGATACAATCAGAGTGCAGGTGTTGGGTCGTGTTCCGTTTCCGTCTTTGGGAGAGGCTTATGCTATTGTTCAGCAGGAGGAGAGTAGGAAGGGTGCTATGGTGCATACTCCTCATTCTGATCGCTCTGCCTTGATTGCCACTCCTCAGGGTCAGTTTGTTTCTACTAGTGGGCTTGCTACTACTTCACAGAATGGTAAGTCACAGTTTGGAGCTAGCAGCGGGCCTACTAATCGTGAGTCTCTTTAGTGTGATTATTGCCACACCACAGGCCATACCAGGGATTTCTGTTGGAAGTTACATAGCCGACCTCCTTGTGGGCGAGGGGGTGGATGCGGTGGTCGTGGTACTGTACGTTCTCAGGCCCAGGCTCATGTTTCAGAGTCTGCAGTTGCTACTTTGTCTGATTCTGGGTTTAGTGCTGGGGCTCAAGTGGGTTCAGATTATGCTAGTGGTTTTTCCCGGGGGCGATGCAAGCTCTCAGGCGCCTCATCGCTCGAGTTGATTCTCCATCTTCTGTAGCTTCCTCTTCCACAACAGCTTCCTCTTCCACAACAGCTCCCACTTCAGTCTATTTTGCTCACACAGGTATCCCAGCTCATGCATATACTGCCTTTTCTGCTATTCCTTGCATTATAGATTTGGGTGCTTCAAATCATATAACAGGTTGTTCCTCTGTGTTTGATTCTTACTCTACTTGTTCTGGTAAGGATAAGGTCAGAATAGCAGACGGGTCATTCTCTACTATTTTAGGGAAAGGTTCTGTTCACTATTCGCCCTCTATTTCCCTTTCTTCAGTTCTCCATATTCCAAATTTTGCCACTAACCTGTTGTCTGTTAGTAGTCTTACTCGTTCTGCCAATTGTTCTGTAACCTTTTTTTCCTTCTCATTGTGTTTTTCAGGAACTGGATGCGGGGAAAGTGATTGGCAGTGGTAAAGCACATGGTGGTCTATATTTTTTGGAATCTGCACCTCGTCAACATCATCCATCTTTGTCATGTGGTCTAGCTCTGCAAGCAAATATGAGTTCAGCTCTTTCTATGTTACATATGTGGCACCGTAGATTGGGTCGACCATCTTGTGGGATTTTAGAAAAACTTTTCCCTAGTTTAGTTAAACATTGTTCTAGGAGTCGGTTTTTTTGTGAAGCCTGTGAGCTTGGTAAACATAAACGCTCTTATACCACTTGTTGGGAGTTTGTGCGATGCATCAATCCCACCATCGCTTCCACTGCGCCGGCGTGCACAAGGCCCAAACTTCTAGGGAGTATCCACGGAAGTCTGTGAGCTTGGTAAACATTAACTTTCTTTTTATGCACCTATTAATAAAAGGAGTGATTCTCCGTTTATGGTTATTCATTCTGATGTTTGGGGTCCTTCCCCTGTTCCATCTCTTAAAGGTTTTTCTTCATCTCAGACTAAGGGGAGGTGTGTAGATTGAAAAAGGCTATTTGTGGGTTGAAGCAGTCACCTAGAGCTTTGTTTGGCAGATTTTCAAAGGCTATGTTTTAGCTTGATACCAACAGAGTCGTGCAAATCAGACTCTGTTCATCAAGAAAGGCGCTGGTAAGATTGTTGTCCTTATTGTTTATGTTGATAATATAATAATGACAGGCAATGATGTGAATGAGGTACTCAATCTCAAGTCTAGTTTGGCTCAAGAATTCGAGATTAAGGAGTTAGGGTCCCTAAGATGCTTTCTTGGAATGGAAGTGGCAAGGTCAGATAGAGGTATTTTCATCTCCCAACAGAAGTATATACTTAATCTCTTGGAAGAAACAGGTATGTTGGGTTGTAGACCTGCAAATTCGCCTATTGAAGCGAATCATCATCTTAGTGAGGATATGGGGGAGCGCACTGATAAGGGGAGATATCAGCGACTTGTGGGTCGATTGATATACGTAGCTCACACTCAACCGGATGTTAGTTATGCAGTGGGCGTTGTTAGTCAATTTATACATGATCCTCGTACTTCACATCTGGATGCAATCTATCGTATTTTGAGGAATCTCAAATCAGCTCCTGGGAAGGAATCTTGTTCTCTAATCACGGTCATCTGCGGTTGGAGGCATTTACTGATGCTGAGTGGGCTGGTAATGTGGATGATAGGTGCTCTACTTCTGGCTATTGTACTCTTCTTGGGGGAAATTTGGTTACTTGGCGAAGTAAGAAGCAATTAGTGGTCGCCAGGTCTAGCGCAGAAGATCAATTAGCTGACATATTCACAAAAGGACTTGGCAGCAAGAGTTTCCACCTCATCGTATTCAAGTTGGGCTTGATAGATATCTTCGCACCAACTTGCGGGGGAGTGTTAAGTTGTGGGTCTTTTGTATAATTAGTGTGTAATTATTCTCTTATGTAAATAGATTAGAAGTTAAGGGGTCTTAGCGTATTTTCTTCTTCTTCCTTTTGTATATATATCTAGCGTAATGAGAATGTAACCCTAACCTTTGCCTCTCAATACAATTGTTTGAGTTTACATTTTTCTAGGTTAATCTTCTCCTATTATTCCTTATTAAGTTAAAGCCACATATAAATTAAAAATTACTTTAATTCCGTATATGTGGCTTTGAGATCCGATGGTCCGATTGTTTACTGCCAAAAAGAAATCCGAGTTTTGTTCACTTGCTTGACTTAACTTTTTCATGCTTCCTGTCTTCCAAACTAGAGAATATATAGCTATTAAACTGCAGATGGCGATGCTCTCAATGTGTCTATTCAAGTTCTCTTGGATGGAGGGTGATGGTTTCTAGTCCAACTATGACTAGGCATATTATGACCCGAATAAATTGGAGGTTCCAAACTTGTTACAAATGGGAAGACATGTTGATGTGGGATTTTGGAGGAATGGAATATGAGGATTGGGGCTTTGATTGGACTTAGTCAAGGGTTTGCAAAGAGTGAAGCCAGGTATTTAAGAGTTGGGCTTCGAACAGGGATTTAGTGGTGATAATCCGGGATGCATGTGTCATGGAAAGAGTTTTGGGGTTTTTGGAAATTTTAAGTTTTGGACAAGGCAGTGATTTTGGGGAGTCGGATGTATAACTTTACTTCTAGTATATGTTCAGTTTATAAGAGGGTTAGAGGATGATTTGGCAGCGAGGGTTCATTGGGATCAATTATTTGGCCTTAGTGGAGAGAAACCCAATAGCGTAATGGCTGTTTTGAGAAGATGATGGAGAAGGGTAGTGTTGTCTTCTTACATTGGAATCTAGCTTTAGTTTAATTCTGTTTTTGTTCTACAACTCCCATCAGTTTGGATGGAAAACGTGACAGTAGCACTTTACTCCAAAACCATGAGGAGGCAGGTTGGTTATTTCCGTAATAGTGTTAAAAGAGCAAACCACAAGGAGGTAGTCGGCATTTTACCCTCTCCTTAATTGGGAGTTGGGAGGTGGATGTTCCTAACTTCTCTTGTTATTCTTACTCTCTCGAGCCAATTTAAGTATTCAGGGAGGAAAAATAAGTTTTCAAACGCTTCATTAAAAACACCTTGCTCATGAATAATTGCAAAAGAACAGTCCCATTACATTATTCAAATGATGGTCTATCAAGAAATATCGTATCCATGTTCGTGTCATGTCGGATGCATCGAATCAAGAAGCATCTTATGAGTGGTGTTACCCCACACCTACAATAAAGTTGAGGGCGACTATTGGATACCGAAATTTCTATGAAACAAATTTGAGCTTTCGGTTAGCTACACAACTTACACTTGATGAACTTGAACAAAATAATAGTTTCTACGTAGGCCTTTCAAAGGTCTCGCAATTAGTATGTTGTACGATTGCCTATGACACCCTTGTCTGAGTTGAAAATTGAGGTTTACAAATTGCAAGATCTGTCTTGACACAGCGTGATAAAAAAATCTTGGGTGAACGATTTACATTGATGGGTGTAGTAGCTATTGGATTGAGATCATCAGACAAAGGATGAGGTCAGTTTTGAGAACATAATTCCATGGGCAGGTGAATCTAGTGGGTGGGTTTGGTCAGGTGCTATGTTACACGGACACAGGTACGTGAATCGGATACGGGTGTATATCCAAGGGTCGGACACCTCAAGCCTGAAAATAGAGGATTCGTGGATATGTATCCGAATTTGGATACGGATATGGGGATATGTTGAATATTTAAATATTTTTACGCATTTTTATTTTTTATAGAAGTATATGTACTATTTATAGAAATATATCTATATTTTTAAATATCACCACTTATTTAAAATTTATTTGTTCCAAGTACAAATATTAAAAGTAGTGGAGTACTAAATTGTAGTGGGTAAGTACATGTCTCTATGGCCATTGGCCCATTAACAGATAATATGTCTTTATGGCCCATCAATTGAGAAATGCAACTTTCATGTAAGCTTTAGTCCAAGGAAATAAAAATAAAGATGTTGGCTCAAGCCCACTTAAATGGCCCAAACTATAAACAAGAAAGTAAAAGTTAGCCCAGCCTCCTCCTCCTCCTTCTTCCACCAACTGACGTGTCCAGAATTTTTTGTGCAAATCTGGTGTGGATCGCGCACCCACACCTGTGTCGTGACGTCTCGACACGGGTACTTCCCTCAAAATCGCGGATCCATGCAACGTAGGTCAGGTGTTGTGGGGTTGGAGATGGGGGGTTGGAAGTCAGTTCTATCGGGGGAGAGGAGAAGAGAAACGAAGAAAAGGTGCTTGTGTTCAATAATGGGCAGTGTTGGCAATCTCTAAAGGAGCCTGTGGGTTGTTTGGATGGTAGTGGGCGCAGGTTTAGTTGATTTTTGCGGAAGTCTGTTTCGATCCAGTGGTGGTTGTGCGTTGATTTGGGAGGGGGACTGGGCGATGGTCGGCAGATGGGGATGAAGTGGTAGACCCTGAATACCTCTCTCCTTTCTGTTTAACCCGCTCAAGCAAGGGTAGTTTTTCCCCCTAAAGCTCAATGACGTTAGATGGTAGGGGGTGTCAATGTGATTCCAAAGATTAAAAGGGATGACAACGTAATTTCCCAAGAATGTAAGCAATGTAGTTGTACCCAATAAATTAATGCTCAAGAAATACCTAGATGTAACATAGAAATGAGAAAAAAAATACATACCCCGAATGTAACCAACCCAGGACCTCTAGCGTTTGGGCGCAATCCTTCCACACTGTCATTTTCTGTTGGGTCAGACCTACAAAATGGAATTCATATAAACGCGTTAACGGATAACAAATCAAAATAAACTAAAAAGGGAAAGGAAACATACTGACCATAACAAGTCCATGAGAACTATCGAGCCTGCTTCCATTGTAATCGGTCGCTGAAGATTCTCAATTTGTTCCACATGGTTTATTGATCTTCCAATGCCCCCATGCATGCAGATAATTTTTTTTTCAATTAAAGCAGCCAGAGGGAGCCAATTAAACAATCTATTTATCCGATGCCATGCCCAAATCCCATCTCTCTCACCCTGTTTAGCATATCCTGAACCTGATAACTACTATTGGTAAAAGTGGAAAACAAAAGAATTTTGACATAAAAGTAACACATTACCATGCGCTCAATACACTCGATCCGAAAGCCAAAAAGGGCATTAATATCAGCAGCTTCATGGTTCCCACGAATTAAGTGTATGCTGTGGGGATACTCCACCTATAACATACATTGAATTGCACAGAAACAATAACCAACTTGATTCAATATAAAATGTTTTAAGGGGGTTACCCTTGGTGAAAGCACAGACAAGCCTAGTAATAATAGTATACCTTTAGAGCCAGCAGAAGAGTAATTGTTTCCAAGCTGTGCTGGCCCCGATCAACATAGTCCCCCAAGAAGAGATAATCAATATATCTGATAATCATGTAAGATAAGGATCGTGAAAAAGGTGGCAGAAGGATTCTCTAGTATTTGCAATTTACAAAGATTCTATGCAGTAAACATCCAACACAATTAGCCACTTTCATCCAAATATATGAACGTGGCAATGATGGAATCACAGAAGTAATGGGAGGGAGGGGGTAGCTTTGAGACAGTGATGCATGATTTCATTAGATTTGGAGGGCGTCCAAAGATTGGTCCCATCTTTCTCGTAAAACCATTTGACAAGCCCCCATTTTTTAAGCATTGAGCTCTTCCGTACTGCCTTCGCATCTTGTACTTCCCCTAGAAACCTTGCCTTTTAAGAATTACCAATATTCCTATCTGTGGTTTTCAATAAGATTTATATACTATCGTGTGCCAGCAAATGTGTAATGTAGCCATACCAAATGCTTATTCAAGGGCTCAACATATTATCATAGACTCATAGTTACAGCCTGTTTGTTTGAAAGATATGTTTTGGAGGGGGAAAGAGGGATATAATGAAAGGGGGATATGGTTGGAGGTAGAAACCAGGGATAAAAAGTTACTTGGCTTGTTTAGGTGTTTTAGGAGGGGAGTATGAGCTGTGAATGATGTATAATTGTGTGAAATTCTTATTTGGCCCTTGGTTATTTCTGTCTCTCCAAAAAAAAGGGCCCAGTAATTCTTGCTATCTGCCATAAGAAAATGGCCCAACTTTTGCCATCTTATTATCGAAATGCATCAATAATTGATGCTATCTCCCATTTCTCCATCTATTTCTCTTCTTTGAACAAGAATAATAAGCCCATGAAAGAAGCCGTACTTCTTCGATCAAGAATAAATGCATCAAGAAAGCCCCTGAAATAATGGGGTCTTCGTCAATCTGTTTTTCTTCTTCTTCCTCAACCACTTCCCCACCTCCAATGGCGGCCTCAACACCGCCATCAGCCTTCAATTGAACTCAGCAATCTCAACACCTCAATTCATCCTATTAACATGACGGTCTTGAAGCTGACTGTACACCTCGTCTAAAGTCGGCGACTCTTCTCCTTCAAAATGGGTTTGATTTTGGGTTGGGCGTATTGGGTATCTGAATCTCAAAATTTGTTAATTAAAAAAGTATGGGTTACTTCTATTTTACCCTAATCTATTGCGTATTCTGGGTTCTTCTGGTTGTTGAAAGTGGTTTGTTGGCAAAAAAAATAGTTTGATCGAAATTTGGGGAGTTTGATTTGACATTTGTTTGTTGCAAAATCTGGGTACCGAATCTTTTTTTATTTTTTTATTTTTTATGTTTTGGGTTTCTTCCATGGTCGGATGGAGATGGAAGATACAGATGATCAGTCTTCAAAAGTGTTAAGTGTGAAGGGTGTTTTGGTAAAGAACGAGCAGGATAAGATTTGGACACCCCCTGGGGTGTCCAATAATCCCCCTGCAGGGGTATATACATATCCAAGCCATATTATACCCGGGAAGAAAATCCAAACAAAAGCAGGATATACGCAACCCGGATATGTATATTCGGCTTCTCCTCATATCCCCCCTCTATATCCCTTTGCCAAACAAGCCATTAAGTTAAATGATATGAGTCTAGGGGCGGCAACTCCACTCATTGCCAATTAGTTGAGTTGGATGCTTTAGCATATGGTATCAAAGCTAGGCTTTCAAAGGTTTCTGAACAAAACTCTCTATGATTGATCACCCCGTTGCGTGTGCCTATGTGCATCTTGTTTCGTTATGACCCTACGTTATGGATCCTTTGTTTCTCTCTCCAGGTGCGAGTCAAGGGTCGCACGTACAGGGATGTGTTAGGGTTTGTCCCACATTGGTTAATTATCATAACTAAAAGTAATATATGAGCTTGGGCGGCCACTCTCCTAATTGCCAATTGCTTTTGAGTAAGATGCTTTAACAAATTACATGCTGTCAGTGATCCATAAAATTGTTTGACACATCAACAAGCGAAGATTACGAAACGATTTAGCAGTAAGGAACAAAGAAAAGCCCACAACAAGAAGTCCTACTACAAACCATCCCAACCTCAACTGCCTCAATGTAGGGAAGGGGCTCATAGGTGGCTAGAACAGGACTATATGAGTCTTGCATTGAAGGCCCACACTATATTAATGAGAATTCCTACACTAAAGGGACTAGCCGTCCCAAGTCTCAACTTGCAAGCATGAAATTAAGTACTTCCAATACTTTCTTTATTTCATTATCCTTAAGAATGCTAAACATGGATATTATCCATCTTAGATTAAAATCTTCATAGGGAAAAATCACCCTCAACACATGTTTTACCAGTGTGCAGGTAATTTCCTATCTATCTTCTATGGATTAACCATCTGAAAAGCCAGGACAAACCCCTTTTTTCCGCGACCGAGGGCGTTCGAACTTTGACCAAAGCAGAGACCCATTTTCTTAGTAACCGTAGCAGATATTTCTGCTGTAGCATTTTATCCAATAAAGATGTTCAATCAGAAAAACCAGAAGTACCATTATCTTTCCCACCAGACCACGCATTGACAGTAATAAAAAGAAAACAAAACAGAAACTAGATTCAAATACCAGAACTCAAAGGCCAGAACTACCAACCAAGTCAAGCACTTCTACAATTTTGAAAGGTTTGGTGATTGATTGGGGTCAGAGAGAGATTGTGCATGTTACCATGGTGTGATGAAATAAGTGCTTCAGAGTTTCAAGAAATGGATAAATATGGTGGAGAGTATAAAGAATCAGACCAAACCAGTTGATAAAAACCTTGAGATAGTGTAGAATATAGCCTAGTGACTTGAAAGAAATCATGGGAAAACTGTCTCATGGAGTACTGCTGATGCTTTAACCCAATGCATGTCAATGAATGCTTCTTCTATTTTTTTTTACATGTAGCAGGTTAATGAAAAATTATATCGCGAAATACTCTTTTCCAAATACTTTGTTCAAATAAATGCTTTTAGTTACTATTGAATCTTTTCAATTTGTGAATTGGCTTCTTGATCCATGTCACTACATATCAGCAAGCCAGGCCATTACATAAGCATATACCAATTATGTGACCAAGTAAGGGTTTTGTTAAATTATCAAAATGTATACTAAAGAGACTAATGTCATCCTTCAAAACACCATAAGGCTAGGCTGTGCCAAGGGCAAACTCTTAGTTAAATCATGAGACTCACAGAGGAAACAATATCCACAAAAACTTAAAAATTGGAAGGTAATGATTGAGTGAGAACACTTACGCTATGTCCCCAGCAGTTGAAGGGGCACCATACTCATCAAAAAGGCGCATAAGATCACCAAATTGCCCATGCAAATCACCAAATATCTTGGTAGGAGCCCTGAGCTGTAGAACAGTGGGTTCACTTGAAAATATACGCTCAGCACTATCACAGAGATCTGCCATTTCATTGCAATCCAAGAAAAACTGTCGGCGAACTGGAGGCTTCCAACCACGAGGCTTTAGGAGATGAGCTATCACCTAGAAAGTGAAGAAGGGATGTTCCCGTTACAGCAGAAACAAAAAAAATTGTTCTCAACTCCTTAAAGACAGACAAAAGTTTAATGATAACCAAATGGAAAGCAAAACTAGTTAATCAAGCTGCTCTTGTAAGAAACATTACTAGTCCAACAAACTATTCCCAAGCTCATTTCTAATAATAGCCAAATTCAGATCTGAAAACGATATTGTATGTTGAGAACTTGAGATATGTTTTAAAAAGATAGGTACATTTCTTACTCTCATAAACTTCTACTCAAAAAACTTAAGGTTGAACGGAAAGGTTATACAGAAGAAGAGAGAAAAAGAAATCAAGCAACAAAAAGCATAAAAAAAATCTGCGAGGGAAGTCTATTTTAATATTCGACTGTTTTACCAATACCTACAAGGCACATTCTATAGTGCCTATTCAAGAGTAAAAAGAAGTTAAATGAATTCATAGCAACTTAACCATCCAGCCAAAAACTTTGCTTCATCGAATGCACAACAAATGGCCTCTACCTTTTTCGGCACACTGTTGATAGACATTTGCCGGTCTAATAGTTTCCTAGCTGCTGTGGTACTTTCTGGGGTTCCATAACTGACTCGCCGTCCTTCATTTTCAAATTGATCAATTGAAAGCTGTCTGACCATGCCACCTAAAGCTCCACCAGGCTCTGCAGCTATAACCACCTGCATATGCATAGAAGAATTCACCTCGATAAAGAATGCCATCAATGGATAAGCATGTTATAATACCAACCAATTGAAAAAAGAAAATTTCAAATAGGAATCAAGTCACAACTGACAGCTCTGTGATGCAAACGCACTCCAAGCGGAGCTGCATTAATCGACACCTCAGGCTCAGGCTTAATCAAGGTAGATATCTGTTTGCCACTAGGGGTAGCCTCAGCCCCACGATCTCTGTCTGGAGGTTCGACTTCTCCATTAACTTGCCGTGCTTTAGCAGCAGCCAATGTGGCGCTAATAGCTTCAGCTTCAGCTGCTGCAGCCTCAACCAAGTACTCAACACCTTTGGTCAGTCTCCTGCAGAGAACAAATTTAGCGGCTTTCCAGATAGTCATGATAGCCAAAGCACTAGCAAGCTGAGAAGTACACAAATTTGAAACAAATGCGGAAAAGCAGCCACAACCATACCGTGAACCTTGGAACATTGCATTTTCAGTGCTTATATCAGTATACATATCACCATTCATAGGAGGTGCAACTGGATTTCCCAACACAACAGAACCATCATGAACTGCTTCATGATTTGTTTGCCAGGCCCTATCATCAGCAAACCCACACCGTCCACCCAACCTACCTGCTTGTACATTGGATGCAGCAGCAGCAACATGTGAAGCTGCACTTGTTGTCTCAGCAGCAGCCAGGTCTTCCGCAACCAGTAGGTCATCAAGCAACACCCCTGTTACACAAGCAAATCAGACTCAAACTCCTGTCCTGCAAACTATTTAAAAAGTTGACCAGGTTAGCATGGTAATCATAATCATCTCACTGTGGTAGGAAAGAATACACTGGTAAGGCACCCTTGAAATTTCTTACAATGAGGGAGAGAGGTCATTATAAGTAGAAAGGAGGAGGACAAAGGGACAATGGAATTAGGACGATATTTGGCGAGACTAGATAGCTAAAAGGGCAAGAATGAAACTAAAACTACTACTGCCACTATAATTACATTGTTTAAATAATTACATAATTTAAACAGATTTTCCATGTAAGAGAAAAAAATGGAAAGTAAAAGAAAATTCAAATTGCCCGGGAGATGACATCAACATTTTGGCAATCCTTCCATAACATGGATTTTGTTAAACCATAAAATGTTCATCTTCCATCATTGCCTGCTGAATTTCATCTTTGACATTTCTCATTTTACGAATTAACGGATGAAAAGAAATCAATGTGTCCTACAGAGCAAAGAACTTTCCCAACGGTATCTGATGGAGGGTGAGGGAGGGACAGAGTGAAGAAAAAAGGCTTGGGGGTTAGTGCTCACCCAGGGAAATATATCTTAACGTAAGTCGTCGTAACCAGGATATCTTAACGTACATCTCTACTTCATCACACATCATTGACACTTGTGAATGCAGTATCCTTGTTCTTGATATTCAAATAAGTAATAAGACAAATGAATCTCCTTGACATATCAAATGACTTTTTTATAACAGTAAAAAAGGTAATCAGGACCTCCCCACTTCTCTTGAAACATCACACAATGCAATTACAAAGTAACTTTCATGAACAAACTATAACACGATGGCAGAATGAGATTAGAATATGTGCATTAATCGTTGCCTAAGTACAGCGATGACTTTGATGTTACCAAACTTTTCCTACATTCAATGGCTTTTTGACTCGCAATAGTGTTCTTGGAAGAGATTACTTGCCATCCTCTTCTAAGCCCCATCTACAACTCCTCCTGCTTACAAAACTTCACACCTCCAACCAATTTTAACTCGCCACCAAATGAACTACAAGAAATCTTGTTACTGACCCGCAGTTGTATGTTGCCCAGTATCTCAAGAATTTAATCCACTTTAATTTGTGCAATAACACCTAATTCCACCCCTGAAGCCTATTATAGCTCTCTCTTCTTCCACATTTGAAGTCACATAAGTTTCCACCAATCCTTTCCATGTCCAAGTATGACATCCCCTGCCAATTCATTAACCTCACCACTTCTTTAAACTTCACAGCCACACTAAACATCAATAGTCATACTCTTTTGAAAAGTTCTCTTCACTGAATATAACATTGTCATGAAAAGGATGAACCATCATTAAGGATCATAAGCATCAAATTCAACGAAGCAGACCTTTCATTTTTGTCTGCACCTAATCTAATTTGGTGATAATTTCAAGTTATGCAAGAATCCCGACATTATGCGAAAGGCTTTATTTGCTGTTCGGAAATCCAGATATTCAAAATATTACGCTGCCACAAAGCAAATCGGGACAAACCCATACAGTGCTGATGAATAGTATAGGTACTGTCCAGCTAACATCATTTTGTGAGAATTTACATCATAGCTTGCATAATCAATCCACAAACCACACAAGATACCAGCAGCAACCTGCTTAAGAGTTCAGAAACTAGATCTAAAAGCAATAAGTAAAATGTTACATGATGTGCTTATGTCTTACCACCACGTAGACCACCATATATAAAGATCAGATCACCAACAGCAGCGGCAGCATGCCTACAGCGCCTTGTTAGTTCAACTGCAGCATCTCCACCAGCAGCATCGGCACTGTATCTGCCAGTCCTTGGAGTAGTAACAACAGATTTTGTATCGCACCAAACTCCTGCTGCAGTATCCAGAACTAAACAAAGAGAAATATGAGATGTTAGAGAGTGGGATGCAGTAGAACCTTTCATTCACTGAAAAAATACAATCTCAAGCTAGTTCTGGCATGTATTTAAATAATACAATACTTCATAAAAGATTTCTTCAGATTAATTACGAAACAAGGAGGTAATGTTTTTGCTTTGTAATCATATGAAAAGGACACTGCTGAAATCTGATGAACTTCTTACAGGAAGAGTGGAAGACCAACAATCTCAATTACAGTCGTTATGACCTGGAAGGTAATGTTAACCCACAAAATGGAAAATGCCTTTAAAACTTGCAATATTAGAACCTGGAAAGTAAAGCCACAACTCACAAAATGGAAATAGCCTTTTGAAAACGTAATGGTGGACAACCATATATTTTACCCCAAACTTAAGTGGAAATACAAGATCAATGACTATCAAGTTGCTTGCAAATGTGTCCAAGTGGTCTTCGATAAGAGGGTAACTCTTCTCTTTTTTTTCTCTATTTTATTTATTCTGAGAAAAATGGTGGACAACTCATGTATCCCAAATTTTGGGGGGAAATACAAGATCACTGACGAACAAATTGCTCGCAAATGTGTCCAAGTGTTCTTCGACAATAGGGTAACTCTTTACAACTTGCAAGTGGAGTGGTAGGCACCATGTTCTCCCGTGCATTTGACTGGGTTCAAACCTCACTAACTACAACTAACACTACTGACTTTTTCCAAACAAAAAAAAAAAAAAGAACTCGTTACAAATTCAATGGGTCTTAGATTTCATAAGAGGTCCTATGTCCTTCCTTACGCAACAGAAGCAAAACGGACACAATTGAAGGACTATTTCTTTTCTGTGAGGAAAGGAGCAGTAGCTAAGTAAAAAAACACAGACATCAGACGGCACAAGATGGAAAATGCTGACACAGTGTATGATCCAGAATAAGTAGCAACCAGAACTTACCAATGAATGATTTCCAAAGTTCACAAAATCTTGGAAACCTGAAGGACGTTTTAACGTGTTTCAGAACCACACTGCTCACTGGAGGAAAATGCGCTACCCTAATAGTGAGTCGCAACCCAGTAGCGGGTAATGTTTGAATTCTTGGAAAGGCAACTTGTGAATGGACATACTCCTCAACCGTAACTAACAAAACACACGGATGACTATTTAATGCCATTATCTTCTATCTCACCTAAACCTTTTGCCTTCAACGCCGGACAAAAATTCTTGATGACAAGTTTAGTTCTCTTAGCAGCCAAGATCGAGCATTAGGAGCTACTCTTCACCGATCTGTCACTACAACTCTCAAACTCGGTCCTCAAATCTCACTACCCAGCCACCAGGCTCCATGGACAAACCCCCAGCCAAAACACAACACTTGATCATACAAGGCCCCACAGGAGCTCCCCCAGAAACACCCTCATCTGAACCACAATCCCTACTTCAACTTGCTTGACCAAAGTCACCAAACCAACCACTCGAGTACCAATCTGGTGTTTCAAAAACTAACGTTGCATACAATTGCTCTTTCGTCAATAATTTGTTGGTCTAAAGAGAGTGGATGAGGTAAAACAGGATCACGTATGAAAGCTGCTTATTGAAAGGGCATTGTTCTTATGGAGGAATCCAGCACCTTCTTTAAATTGCACCTCAAGGTTGTACCCAGTACACAAGAGGATGATACGCTGAATGGAAGGCCATGTTAACTAAATGGTGCACATTTGATGGCTATGGAGGCTTCTCTAACTATCTTTCTCGATCAGAGAAGCCGATTGCATGGTCAACCATCACAATAAGAGATTGGAAGACTATGGAGGGGGTATATTATGGAATATAATGCAAATTTGCACAAATAAGGATCCAACAGATGTAGTTATCGGGAGGTAGGTCCAAAGTCTACCATGATCTTCACATCCTTTATTTTTCTTGAACGAGCTATGCTACATGGACTCTTCTAAATATGTGAGAGGTACCCGTGCCGGACACTGGACACGTGTCCCACAATTTTTCTTGGACTCTCCTTTAGAAAGCATATTCAGCATTCAAGATAGTTATAAATTACGCATACGCATAAAACCTAATATTAGACATGAAATGACAGGTGACAACTTGTAAACACAATTACCTAAGAATCCAAGGAAATATATCAAGACCTATTAGATTGTTAACCACAAACTCATCTAAAAGTTTAAACTGTTAGAGAGAGGGGTAACTTTATAATTTATATCTTCAACAAGACAGATAAATAATTTTCAGCGTCCACGTGTCCTCGACTTGAGAATACATGAATCTGACCATTAGACACAATTCTATGACATTCACCCAAGTCGATGCAACATAGTCAACGAGTACTGATGGAAAGCTTCTAAAAGTTTAAGCTCAGCATCTTCTTAGGTGGCTTTTTTAGTTAGCTCAATTAGAAAAGAAATATTTAGCGCAAGCATAAGCCCCCAACTTGCAATGAGATCTAGTAGATGTAGCAGAAGGCAACCTTCCCCATACTTTTTTGTGGAGCGCTGATACCATGATCGAATCAGGGCCAAGTTGATAGCACTTGCAGTCGCTCCAAACAATTGATAACCTCAATATATGAAATTGAATAATGCCAAATATTTCCTAACTGTACTTATTTCGGCATAAACCATTCTCCATGTCCCCCTCCTTCAGAAAAAAAAAAAGGGGCTTGGCAGGATTCCTAAGGCAGTTGAAGTTTCTTATATCAAGCATTTATCTAATCAAAAGCTTGTAGGAATCAAACAGTCTGGTATTCTAAAGGATGTCTAAGTATGGGAGCCTCATCAGTTATGATAACTTTAGAATTAGAGGAATAGGAACAATCTAGCAGCGTTGAGGAGAAAACAAAGATACATGAAAACAATCAAGCGGCATTGTGCATCAAGTAGCTTTTTAGTGTTCTTCCTTCCCACAATTTGATGGTAAGGAAAATTGACAACTATAACACCACCAATTGAACACATTTCCATGATTTCAGAGGGAAAATATTCGTACCAGCAATGCTTGATGAGTCTTCTACCATGCGTCCACCACCAAGCGCACCTCCAGATACATGTAGCCGCGCGTTAACAAAAACCTACAAGGGCACAATGCATACGAATGAATACTTTCCAGATACATGAAAGAAGCCATTATCCCAAGGGGTTTGGATTTAAAAAGAAAACTCACCGCTGCATGTTGATATCTAGGCGATGGTGAGACACCAGGAGCAATTGCCCATTCCCACCTACCGTCCCTATGTTTAGCAAGTCCATACGCACTTGCCAGTGGCTGCAAAAATCATTTGAGGAGGATGTAAGCAGTTAATTCTGCGTGTTTTATCTTGATGTCATTGGAGAAAAGCAAGCATATCAAGAAGACTCTTACTAGAGTCTAGCACACACTAGTAAAACAAACATAGTGGCGCAAAAGTCAGCAGTCTATGACTACGAAAACATCTCATAAATGTATAACCTTTTTATTAGGCATATTTTTGCTACTAATATAGTTATGATGCATGAAAGCGCACAAGAAACCATATTCACATCACTGGAAGAAGAAAGCCCAAGACCAAAAAAAAAAATAGTGATAGGCAATGATGACTCAAATCACTTAACACACTTGCGCCATGAAGCCCCCTGTGAGGTAATAAGTCTGCCACACCATCACCCATTCAATGATGGCACAGAGTTTAATGTGTTAAGGATATGAAACATAGGGAGACATAGGAGTTAGGACATGAATGAAAATGATGAAACACGGCACCTACAAGCTGTCATTGGAAATTTCAATAAAGGAATCGATATATATATATATATATATATATAGAGAGAGAGAGAGAGAGAAGGGGGGGAGGCCCCTTCCTATGAGGGATCCCACACTTTGCTAAAGTGCGGGACTCACCTTTCCCGATCAAATTTCGACGATTCAAACCGTTCAATGTTTTTAAAACGTGTTTTTTAAGGGTCCACGTGAGGAATCATAAAAAAATACCATGAAGGGCTTGATCTAAGCAATTTTCGATAAAACCTTATATGTACAGTTTTATCAAAAACTACTCAGATCAACCCTTCTCGTTCTTTTTTTTTTTTTTTTTTTGACGATTCCTCGCGAGGACCCTTAAAAACACGTTTTAAACACATTGAACGGTTCGCATCGTCAAAATTTTATTGGGAAAGTTCAGAATTCAATGACTTCCCACACTTTAAGCAAAATGTAGGATCCCTCATGTGAAGGTCCTTGTATATGTATACACAGATTTTACAAATCTTATCCCTTCGTTTTACACATCTAATGGCCTAAAAATATCTCTCACAAACTAACTTTTGAGTGGCATCACCGTAAATACTTTACATTTGGAGGGTTCATATCTATGGAGCATGGGTACCGGTACGAGTACTGGTACAGGATACAGCAACAACCTAATAAAGTAGGGTACGGCGGGGTACGGCAATTTTTTATATTCTTTTAAATTTTTAGCATACTTCATTAATTTATATGTAAAAAGTATATCAATATATGTAAAATAGAAACAAGACAGGGAGCTCCAGAGTAATAACTAAAAGATGAGGTGTGAAATTGTAATTAGACTAACTATTAAAACAAAAGAACGCAGAAGATTCTAGATCTGTTCGTTCCTCTTTCCCAAACGGCGACTGCTGGGCGCCTGGAGACTCCGACGACTGCTTCCTCTTCATCTATCAACTCCGGATAGTGCTTCCCACGACTTCGGCAACGTTAGTTCCTCTCTCTCTCTCTCTCTCTCTCTCTCTCTCTCTCTCTGCAAACGTATTTACGTACCTCTCTCTCTCTCTCTCTCTCTCTCTCTCTCTCTTCCAAACGTACCCAAGTAGTACCCATGGCATACCCAAAACATAAGAACGTACCCCGCACATTTTTGTCGTACCCAGTACGTATTTTGCCGTATCAGAGTCGTATCTGTACCCGGTACGCGTACGACGAGTTTTCCGGCGCTTCATAGGTTCATATTAATATCTATAACAAGCTTCCTCTACCCAACTTCACACATCTTTCTCTCCCATGGGCGCTCTCTCTCTCTTACTTTCCCCTTTCTCCCCTGTTCAAATTTTGAAATTGAAATTGTTGTTCTCTCTCTCACTCTTATTCCGGACAACACCACAACATCGCCACCCACGTCGCTACCAACCACCACACAGCTCTAGCTCCCTCGACAACATCGCCTTAGTCAGTAAGATAGCTCTACCCTTCTCCGCCCAACACCTCCTCTTTCATCTCCTCATTCCCAATCGAAAAACATTTTTAACATCTCAATAAAATTAACAGTAGTTTAAAGAGCAAATGCACACAAGGATCTCATATATGTGTATTTCATCCTGTTTATAGTTTGTGTTGTTTTTTATTTCCACTTATATGCTATTATGATCTCATATCTGTGTATTTCAAAATTTACAGTAATTTTGATTTCATGTATGCGGAATTGGTTATGGCGTGATGTGGTATTGGATCGTAAGTACCTTTTGGTGGTTCAAGTCTGACTTTAGAATTTCTTTATAACTTTAGGTTTTGTTTTAAGGGTTGAATGTGTGACTGTGGTGGTCGAATCCAAAATCCATGTAGGTAAATTCTTCGAAATTATTTTTCCCAATTTTTGGTGTGTTAATGTTTGTTGTTAGTCTAGCTTTGGTTATTTCCATTACAGTATATTTCTGGCCATAATAGGCTATTTAAAGTTTATCTGCTCCTACAGAAGGTTGATCATTTTTTTCTTTCTTTCTTTGAGCTATTGGACTAGTAATGTTATTTTATCTGCTCTTACACAGGAAGGCCGATCCTTTTTTTCTTTTGAACTATTGGACAAGTAAGGTTACGTAATTTTTGTTAGTTTTTATGATTGATTAATTAACTTAAAGGTTTGAAATGGAGTGTTCTTTCATTCCCTAGAATCGAGTGAGCTATGATTTGCCAATGTGGTAATCTCATGTGGAACTCATTTGGTGGGCACCCATTAGCTGTGATATTACTTTTCATTGCAGTTTCACATTTAAGTTCTCAATCTTTGTTCATGTTTGTGTTGGTTTTAGTTTCTTTCTTCTCCGTATTTTATCACAGTGGTATGTAAAGTTTCTCCACTCAGGGCAAAAGTCTATCATGGGAAAGGTAAACGATCTTGTAAAGGGTAAGACTAAAAGTTCTCAAGTGGTTTTGTTCAATTAATGCTTTTTTCACCTCAGATTACTAATAGAAATTGAGTATGCCATTTAAAAATCCAAGCTTTGTTTTCATTCTAGCATCTAACTTTAAGAAACTATTGCAATATGTCCTTGAAGGATTAAGAAATTCGAGCTTTTCTTTATTTTGAACGACAGTTTGGAGTTATTTTAGTGGCTATGAAGATCGACAACTTCATAATACGTATGGGAGTTTTCTTAATACCCATTGTTGTATTGAAAAAGTTATTCTCTTTGGTCCTCTTTTCTTTCTTTTCCGAGATGACTTAGCCTCCTCCATCCCTTTAGACCAACAAGGGCTAGTACACAATATTAACCTATTGTCCATCGACTATGCCTTTAGGCCTGATCTTAGGCCTTGACTCTGTGACAAATTAAAAGAGAGAAGAACTGATATGTATTACTGATAATTGGAATACAAAACAATCAAACTATTACATGTTTAAATAGAGAAAAGAAATGCCAAAAAAAGGAAGAGATTACAAGATTTTATCGCAATACGATCCCGATTTGATAAAGATACGATCCCGATGTGATGTGATCTCCATATACTGCCTAAAATAGAGGATCCAATAGGATACTTTCACACCCCCGCTCAAACTCATGATGCGAGCCCGGAGAGCATCGTGTGTTGCCAAGGAAGTAAAGCCAACTCCAATCAAGTGCGTTCATTAATGCTGAAAATGCCAAACACTGACCAAAAGCCAAACCTATACAAATAGAGGAAGAATGCAAGTAGAGACCAGAACAGATGCAAATAGGAGGATGAACCAATGCCGAACAGATTTTGGCTGCAAATAGGAGGACGAATTGAAGAGGATTAGATTTAGGCTGCAGATAGGAGGAAGAACGAACGCCGAACATATTTCGGCTGCAGGTTTTAGATTGACTGAGAGAGACCGAAAAATAGAGACAGACTGATTGCATAACTGATTGTAGAAGCAGATTTCCGAGGGGAGAGAGGAGATTTCAGATTTCGTCGGAGGGCGGGATTTACTCACCAGAGACTGAAGGAGCTCCGGCGAGGGTCGCCGGAGGTGCTGCTGCTGGTGTGTTGTTGCGGCTGTGCATTGTTGCTGCTGATGCTATGTGTTGATGATGGTGCGACTTAGACAGATTTGAAGCAGAGATGGAGAGAGACATGGGTTCTGATCGACTAAGTCGCCAGTTGCTACAGTACCAGGTAGCGCTGCTGGTTCAGATCAGAGTGAAGAGCGAAACAGATTACTGATTGTGCAGATGCAAAGCAAAGACAACAGATTGTTGATTTCTAGGGTTTGCTGCAAACGAGAGAGAAGGAAAGGCATATGCGACTGGGTACTAAGAGAATACGGAGTAGAGGAGATGCAAATTACTGATGTAGATTCATAATGCCCGGCGTCACCACCCGCCGGAAAGGAATTCCGACAGGCCTAGAACTTAGCCTCTGATACCATGTGACAAATTAAAAGAGAGAAGAACTGATATATTACTGATAATCGGAATACAAAACAGTCAAACTAATACATGTTTAAATAGAGAAAAGCAATCCCTAAAAAAGGAAAAGATTACAAGATTTTATCGCAATACGATCCCGATTTGATGTGATCTCCATATACTGCCTAAAATAGAGGATTCCACTAGTATACTTTCACAGACTCACCCTCTGTGGACAGACCTTGCGGAGGAACCTTAGGTTTTTGGGGCATTGAATTTGCGTCACTCAAGCCGACATTATCACTTCCGCTTCGTCCACCACTACTCGCGCGGGTGCTTCCCTCTAAGGTGGAACGCTCCCCTATCGATGTATTTTTACATCCCACAGCTTCGAGAGACCGCTTAGCCATAGTTGTCAAAGGCAAAAGGCACACCGAGGCGCAAAGTCCTGTGAGGTCTTAGGCGCGCACGGCGAGGCGCGCGCCTTTTTCAACCAAGGCGCACCTATGCAAAAAAATTGGAAAAATAGCATACACCAATACTTTATTAATAATAACACTAAGCCATTGAGTTTAAGACAACATATCATCATTTGCAATTGCTCTTTCAACGATTTCTTATTTCCCATAAACTCTTGAATCTCTTGTTTTATATCGGGTCGGACTCTTTTACAAGCTATCACATCTCTATAACCTCCTACAAGGTGTTTCTTAGCCCGATTAACCCCTCCATTGGTTATTTTGCCACAAACAAATACACTTAAATTGGTTACGGGATCCGGCAAATGATGATATACTTCCATGCAGGATCTGTTCTATTAGCTCCGCTTGACATCTAAAAACAAACAAGCAAGTATAATTTACTTTAGCTAATAACCTAATATACTCTTTGGAAACCCCAACATGTATGAAGGGGAAAAAAACGGAACCTTAATTTCATTAAAAAAATAAAAGAGTGGTCAATTTGAAAGAGGCGCGCCTTTTTGCGCCTCGTCGCCTCTCGCCTAGGCGCGCCTTTCTGCGCCTAGGCTACACCTTTTTCAAGTCGCCTCGCATGGGATCACCCCAGGCGCAATAGGTGCGCCTTGCTGCGCCTCTCGCCTAGGCGCGCCTAGCCCCATTCATCTTCTGCGCAAGAGCGGTGGATTAGTGAGCCATTATGCACTCTTTCAAGGGTGGCTGCTTCTAGGCAAACCTCATCGCTATCTCCGCTATTTGTCTTTCTCTAGTTTAATGATAGAGTGCTTCATAGTATATGTAGGAGTGGTTTTATTTATCTTTGACACTGCTTAAGTTGTGATCTTTGTATCCGTCTCAAACATGCCAGGACGTATCTATTTAAACCATCAATCGATTTTCAATTCAATAGAAGCCCACTCCTAAATACTTGGCGGTTACACGTGCGTATGGATAACTAAAAACAAATCCTAATAGAACATTGACGTGTCCCCCAACGTGTATCGAGAGTTTTTTGGATTCATTTTTTCCTACATATAAGCACCTAACAGGGGTTCTATGTAGAGGAAATTTATGAGCAGAGTATTGATGGTCTTCTTCCTGAATTGTTGCCCCCTTTATGATTAGGCTATTTATGGGGACATTGTCTTTGGAGTTTGGTTAGAATAGTTTGCCTAATGAATCAAGTTTCCCTAATACTTAAAGGTCTGAAAATTTATGGTTGAGTTGGTCTACGTAACTGTGTCTCATTATTGACACCCTCAATGAATACTTGGACTGGAACACATCTTGGCTTGAACTCTAAAATATTGATGCTCTGTGGCAAAGGGAAAGTTATGTAGAATGGTATGGTTCTTCAACTATTTGTTTTAAAGGTTTGGTCTTGGAACATTTAGCAAAAACAATCATATTAGACTTCGAGTGATTATCTAATTCCTCATCTTTCTTAATCTTTTCGAATCTTCTGTACTTATCTATTTGTTTGTTTTAAAGGGAGGAACAAAGGGAAAATGTTTTATGCACAGTGACAAAAGGGATGTATGTAGAATGATATGGTTCTCAACTATATGTTTTAAAGGTTCCGTTTGGGTACATCCAGCAAGAATAACCTCTTGGAATTTGAGTGCTTATACTTTGGAGTGGCAATAGTCCAAACTAAATTGCTCTATTTGGTACAAGAAAAATTCATTAGTTTTATGCTCTATACTTGGGCTTTTCTTGGAAGAAACCTTTTGGATGCATGCTGATACTTTCTTTCAGGCCATCATCTAATCTTGAAGAAAGCATGGCAGGGGAGCGGCTATGGACTTTGAAAGCAACCAGTTGTGGTAACCAATTTGGCCGGCGGCACCTCAAGCTAGAGCTCATCTATCAGGACTGAGAATTTCTACATCGAGCTAGGGTGAGCTTATCGAACAGTTCTGAATATTTATTTATGAGACCCGCCTTTTGTTCACTGAAGACTAATATTTTTCTTCATGTGGAATTTTATGTTTATTCAATATTTGAATGAGACTTATGTGGTCGGGGCTTCTTGAATCAATACACTAGAGACTGTGTATTTCGAAAAGAATGATGAGTCTCTGGAAGTGACTTTGGGCACACACAAGTGGCTAGCAAATTAGTTTGTGTGTATGGTATCTAAAGTTCGTGTGAAAAAACTAATCAAAAGAGCCTTTGGGCTCACGCAACGTGTAATTTTTTATAAGTATTTTTTTTTTTTTTTACGGTCCCTTTTGGTTGAGGTTCAGGGTTACCTAATGAAAAGCTTTTTTGCTAACTTAGAGAGTGTTTTTATGATATGCCTCCGGGTGAGCTTTCTCAAACACAAATAATTTAGTGTATTAACTATCCAAATTGCTTTATGTTGGGGTTACAACATTTTTGATGGAATCGTTAGGCACTAGCAATTTGATATGCAAGTTTTTTCTTATCAAAGTGTAGTAGGTATGAGTGGCTCAGTACTTTTTATGATTTTCAAAACTTTGTTTAATAAAACTAAGTAAGATCTATCAAACAAAATTCATATTGCATCTCTATTACAAATACATGGAAGTTTTTTACATGTCGTAATTTGATTTGGCTACATATTTTCCACCGTTAGATTGATCATGCAGCCCACCGTTGGAAGTGTTAGTTTATGTAGAAAACAACCTTGGTTATAATTGCTTTCTCACCGTTGCTTCCATTTTTCTTTGTCTATTTCGTCATAAAAGAGGGCGGTCAATGGCTAATTTGCAAGACAGATTGTTGAGTGCCTTTTGGTATTGACTAGACTTGCTAATCAGCCTTGATGTACTCATGTCGTTGTGTATGGCTACCTCATTAGTTTTGGACCTTATTGCGTATTCCCACCCTATCTTTTCCTGGGTGTATAATGCGTGCGTAGGCATTGTTTCATCTAGAGGAACAAATTATTGCTCCTGATGATGTTGTAATAGAGATTTATTTTTCTATAAAGATTATGTTGGTTTTGAAGGCCGGATTTAGATAGAGTATACATTGATGGGTTATCATGTATTCTCATATCAAAATGTGGTGCTTCGAATTGCATGGGATTCCTTCAATCTGTTTTGAGGAGCATTTCCTTGATTATATAAACTTTTATGCCCCAAGCAGTGGTCTTGCTATTTCATTAGTTTTATTTTTACCTGTTTTTTGCTCTTTATTTTTTTATTCATCTGACATCACCATTTCCTAGGTGATCTAAGTTGCGATTCTGCTATTTTGTTTAGTCTATTGATTTTCTTATCGTGGATTAATGGTATTGTCTAACCTGAATTTTGTGTTTCCTTGATTCCTTAGGTAATATCTTCAATTGAGGCTAACCTATTTTAGTGTTGAGAGTGCTAGAAAGTTTTACCTTATCGTCAATGCCTTTTTTTGAATATGTGCATTCAGGCACAGGCTCATTTGCTATACGTAACATTGTGTTGTGTGTGAAACTCACAAAACACAAAATATGTCTTTTCTATTGTGCTTGAAGGAATTTTTTATGTTTTGGAGTAACGTTAGGAATGCATTTATAAAATATTGGTTTCTCTTTGGTTTTGATTTTTTGGTTTGGCTCGTTGTTGGATGAAAAGAATTGTACTGGTTAACCAATGGTTGCCCTTTATGAAAAAATTAGTTTCATTGGTGGGTTATAAACTCTTTTTTCTTAAATTCAGTTGTAGTAATTGACTACATAAACTCTGTTTTTAACCATATTTGGAAAGAAAAAAAAAACTCCCCCAGAGAAGTTGGCTTCGTTGGCAGGGATGGTCAATAATTTGATAACTCATTTTAATCGTGGTCAACACGTGTTGCGTCATGGCTTCAGGCACGGACAACAACTATGTGATATTGATTAATATTGTGTTGCAACTGTCTGGAATTGGTATGTCATTCCTTTATTTTGTGATTAGATTCCATTTGGTGAACTGTCTTTTGGCACAAGCCAATGGATTGTCTAATCAGCTACATTTGTCTCCGTGCTGATGGCATGTTTTGAATGTTAAAATCCAAGAGGATTTGTGAATGGTTTTTTGGGCAACGTCTTAAGTGATCACTCATTGAATGCTATGTGATTTTGAATAGTAGATTCGATACTATTTTGATTGACCAAATTTTTTTGTGATTTGGATTTTGAATTTTGTGTTTCCTTGATTCCTTGAGTAATATCTTCAATTGTGACCAAAGCTATTTTAGTGTTGATAGTGCAAGAAAGTTTTACATTATTGTGAGTCACTTTTTTTTAATACTCATTTGATATAAATTACATTGTGCAGTGTGTGAACCTCACAAAACACAAAATATGTAAGTGTCTATTTTATTGTGCTTGAAGAAATTTTTTATGTTTTTTAGTAACGTTAGGATGCATTTTTAAAATACTGGTTTCTCTTTTTTTTTGTTTTTTTGGTATGAAAAAATTAGTTTCATCGGTGGTGGTAAATTGCTTGTAGTAATTGACTACATAAACTCTGCTTTTAACCTCATTTGCAAAAAAATTAAAAAAATCCCCCAGAGTTGGTTTCATTGGCGGGGATGGTCAATAATTTGGTAACTCATTTTAATCATGTTCAACATGTGTTGCGTCGTGCCTTCAAGCACGAGCAATTAGTAGTATATATACAAATTAAAATGATAGTTATATATCCAATTCCTAACATAGCTTTATATTTTGTTACCTCAATAGGTAAAAAAATATTTCCATATTCACTGTTCTATGAATAAGAAATCTTATTATCTATCAGAAATACAAGTCAAAGCTTAGTGGAAGTAAGAGTTTGTAGAAAAATCTTAAAACTAACATTCTAAATGAGGAGGGGTTAGAGAAAACTCGCGGTGTGTTTCAAGTGTGTCTAACAGTTGGATATGTATCCCCCCAAGAGCCTAGAGCATGAGTGCTTCTAAACAATAACCAGACCGACCTTATGTCCTAATCAATTGGGTCGGCGACATGAATCTTTTTTTCCCATTAAGCTCTGTCAAGGGCATTTAGACTCAGTAGACTCGTATCTTTATGCACTCCAATGTCAATTTGGGTATACCCATAACTATCCTATCAACTCTCTTAACTATTCCATCTATAGACAAACGGTAGATATGTCCAAACCACCTCAGTCTATTTTCTCTCAACTTCTCATATGTAGATACTACACCAACCACCTCGCAAACGGTTTCATTTCTAATCATGTCTATTCTAGTCTTACAACACATCCATCTCAGCATTCTCATTCTACACCCATCTTACTCGCTTGTTATTTCATGATAGGCCAGCATTCCGTTCTGTAAAGCATCATTGGTCTTATGGCAATAAGTTCTTCTAAACACTAGCGGAAAATTACATAAGACATGTTCAAACCTGATGACAATTGTAGCGGGTGCCAAACATGGATAAAGCAACTTCAGAGAAGTTCAAGCTGCTTAGCATAGTAATTCGATTTCAGCGAGCTTGTTTCATCTTTAACTAAACAAAATCCTACCAGGCATTCGTTTGGATCCTATTTCCTCTCAAATATATTTTACAAAATTTACATCAAACACATTTTACCTGAACTTCACCATAAAGTAAATAAAAAGTTTCACAAAGGTAGCATCTAAGAGTAACTTGGACATTAGTTACCTCCCAAAGCAAAGCAATAATTAATAGTCTGGCATCAATTAACCTTGAAATGATCACCATTAGTGAAGGATATACATTGTCCTTAGAAGGAAAATTAGCCCAGAGTACCTCAAGCAAGGTCCAAAAGAGTGCCCCCTAAAAAGGAAGCTCCTAAATGTTTAATGAATGAAACATCAAAAGAGTAGGTGTTGAGGAATGCCAAATGACCACTCCTAGACAAACTCAATAGAAAAACTACGGACACTCCATGTTCTGCTCTTGCAAAGGGAACGAAAAGACAAATAGGCATTTCTCCAACCATTACAACTGCTGGTTTTCCAAGAGAGAAAACTAATAGCCAACTGTATTAGAACTGGCAATAAGCTAGCTGAACTGCTGGATTTCATGGCTTTTAATATTTCAAATGCAAAGAGTGTGTTAACTTACCACACTGTTAGCATCCCTTCCTCCACAAAGTAGAAGAAGGCCATCAGAGCGTGCACTTGCCGTTGCATACCTATAAAGCGACACCAACGATTTGATCAATTTACGAAAGAAACACTACAATAAAGACATCATCAATGGAAATCAACAAAAGATCAATAAACAAAACTACTCTAGCAATCATCAACCAAAATGCATTGAAACAAGACATTCAGTCTACCCAACAACTTGAATATCAACATCTATTTAGATTAACAAATCATTTTGAACCCGGGGAGTTAGAGGAACCACAAGAGCCTCTGTATTTGCAATTTTTAGCTAAAACAGAGTAATTCTATAAAAACCACCTGCAACAGCCTCAAAATAGAACTCAATTTATTACCTTTAGCTGCAGTGACTCTTCATTCTTGGAGAGGGACCATAGCGAAGGTAAAAATTCAAAACATTATTTTCTCTCTCCTCCAATGAACCAAACCCAGTGAACGCAAGTCTAAATCTGATTTCTGGAACAACATTTGTCCCAAAGTTAAACATTTCCACATCTGATTCATGCGTTTTAGCTACCACGACAGGAACCAATCTGAATTTGACCAATCGGCTCATGATTTACATGCTCTTAAGAACTGTGATTTTCTCTCTCGGTGATGAGCAGTTGATGCCATTCAATCTTGACTATTTGCCTTCCAATTTTTTACAGTTTGATTGAGGATGTGGTGGCTTTAGGTACAACAGCGTATGTGCTTTGTTTTATTGGCTGGAATGAAGAAATTGTGACTTAAGTGAAGCTTTGAAGCAATGGTAATGGTGGCTGTTTGTGCCTCAGTTTAGAATGTGGAGATTGTAGCAGATTGCTGGAGGGAGTAAGTAAAAAATGACCAGCTAAATTAAAAAGCACCTTTTTTGGGCTAGTTAAATAGAGAGTATTATTGTACATGCTATTAGATTAGCGAGAGCCAAATTCAACGAGGAACGTTTGTCGCTTGCACACATGCCAACCAACATATACGCCACTCAAATGCAAGACAAGGGTGAATGGTCGAGACTTAGATTTTAGACCCACCAAGCTCGAGTACATGCCACTCACACACAGAACAATATGCACTACATAACCAATTAAAACCATCAGAAGACCCACAAGAACAAGAACAAACACGTCTATACCACAATGCACACAACAATAAAACAGTATGATGATATGATCATCATCAAGAAACCAACACCATGACTAACACTCAGTTCAAGTAATACCATCAATCAGCATATGATCCGAAGGCATGGAAAATTCTAGGTGGCGAATGCCGAAAAGCACAAAGACCACAACCTCCATAACTTAGTGTAAGTACAAAGACCACAACCTCAATTCATAAAAAATCAGAAAAAGTACATACATCTCAAAATGGCTTCACTGCCTATCTATATCTTAGAATTAGCCCAACGTGCATAAGTTCTCACTCCTTTATCCTATTAGATTAGTGAAGGATTACAGAAATTTTACAACACCATTATAAGAAATGCAAAAAGCCAACTACAACACAATATAATGAATGCAATGAAAAATGGAGGAACCAAAGAATTCCAACATATACATCCCACAAAAGTAGAGAATTACATGCATGGAGGTGGACCTTCTCCTTCAGGGTCCAATTTTCGCCACTCATATGGCTTCGCAGCTGTGTCTAGCGCCCATACGTCAGCCAATGGTCTCTTTCCTGGAATCATGCATCAAATTATTCCTTAAGGCCACAACACAGTAACCATACTAGAGTTCACAAGACGAAGAACCTATGCAAGAGACTCACCATCGTTTCCACCAATTGCCATAAGATATCTTTGGCCTACCAGAGCCATTACATGCCCATAACGTGGACCTGGTCCAGGGCCTTGAACCACAACCCTGCAGGATGATGCCATCAATGTAAGTGATCCTCAAGCAATCTCATAAGTACACATGCATAGACGCAATGTAAAACTATATTGAGGTACTTCCACACATAAATTGGCAACCACAAACGTCAGGAATCTAACCTATGCCACCGTGGTCGTTGCTGTGTGAGATCCAGAACATGAAGGTCCTCAGCAGACAAACCAGCTGGACCAATTCCACCCTGTGTTGGATTTAAAGATCTCCGTAAGTAGTTATTATTTACTAACTAAATGAAAGAGAGAAAAACAATAGCCAAACCATTAAACGAATAGATACTGAATCATCAATTGGGCGACGTAACAACAAAAGAAATAATCAATGGTGCTTGCAACCTGGATAACCACCATAGTACCCACAGCGGTTGCCACATGTGCTGCCCTTGGTGTGGGAGGTTCTCCAAAGGGTGTAATCCTGCAAATAAAGTTCAACAACACATTAATGGAACTGCGTGATAAAAAGATGTCCAGGTTTGATGAAAAGGCAAAAACGCAGAATTACTATCAGAGGCTGATAAGTGACGACTCGTCTGGGCATACCTAGACCATTTATTCGTCAACACATCATAGCAGTGCACATCAGCAGTGGCGCCAGCTAACCCTGCAATTCCAAGCAAAGATAACGATCACAAAAGTTTGAAGCAGAACCCACTCCTAAATTCCAGAGAGATATTATGGCCTTAAATTATCAATTAATCCGTATCTCCAAAGGTTCAACTATGTTGGTTAACATAGTCCTAGAAGAAATACCCAACAATATGTTCTGTGCCCTATGCATGCAAGGCTATGGCTATCATCGGTGGCATACCTCAATTTATCCAAAATCTATTGCTACAACTTTTAAAAGAGGGACTGAGTAGTGTCCCAATAAGATTATGGTTTTACACCTCGGAAAGGCAATAATAATAAAATACCTAGTTTGAAGAAATACCAAAGTTATGCAATTTATTTACCTTGAGAGAGGGAGTGAATAGTTCCTCAACAAATTATGTTCTGTACACCTCGACAAATATAATTAACAAAGTGCTCCGTTTGAATCAATAACAAAGTTAGAGCCTGTTTTGCTCCTCATGACCAAAACCAACGACTCATGCAACTTCTCCACTTACTAACTTATAAATATATCATGGTTTTAAGTGCCCATTCAACAACTTGGATGGTGGAATGAAACAACCAAAACAAGCATCTAGAATTCGAAACGATAGGAGTTCGTTCCTATGGCATTTCAATATCAACGTTTAAAACCAATGCTATTAAGTTCGTCAACAGAGTATTGAAGTAATAAAACAATAAACTACACTGGAACTACAGGGCTTAAACAAATAGGATTCCCACTCTACATTCAAGTCCCACTCTACATATCAGATAATAATTTGGAGTCCCATTCTACATGTCAATACGGGACTGCACGCTCCGGTCTTAGGCCTATCCCCTTTCTTTTCCTGCTTTGATTTAACGTTATGCTAGTTCAACGAAGGGATTTTCTTCCTTGTTTAGTAAATACTCTAAACCAAAAGACCCGGAAAAAATGAATAATGAAACAATTCATATATTGACATGCTCATTTAAAAGTTGCTTTGCTAGTCGACTGCTCTATGATGGAGGGGAGGAAAAAAAAAACAAAGACGTACTTATTCCAGCACTTCCAGCTGATGAGGGTGTCCCTGAAGCAGCCGAATTGCCCTCAAGAGCCGTTGCACCACCGAAGAGAATCAAGCGGGGTCCAATGTAACCAGGAGTCCCTTCCTCTCCAACTGCAGCGACAGCCGTCAAGGTGTGCCCACACCTTGGGCCAGGCCCATCCTCCTCCTTATCTAATATCGCGTTCACCACCGAGTACGTTGGCGCAGTCCTCGGCCCGCCCACTTGAGACTGCTGCTCCTGCTCAGGCCCTGCCGGAGATCCAGACCCCTCTACCGCCGCCGTAGACTTCTCTAGCTGTTCGGAAACCGGACCGTTGTTGCTGGAGTCATTATTATTGATATTATTAGTATCAGTATTAGTATTATTATTATCGTGATTGGCCTCTGACACCATTGACGAATCAACATCATCCATCTGTTGAACCCCCTTGGAATCCTCCTCCCTTCTTGTGTAAGAACAAGATCGGAGCTTTTAATTCTCATCGATTATCATTTCTGATCAACACACTGAATCCAGGCAGTCAATTCCAACTCCAAACCCCCGAAATACGCCAAATTGTCGGAACCCTAGCTCCAATCACGCAATTCAAACTTCAAACGGAATAAATTAATTTGAAAAAATTGGGGAATTTTTTTCCAATGGAGACTGAAAGTTTCAACCGGAACGTCGTGGGGTAGAAAATGGGGCAGAGTTAAATTTCGTTTCTTGACTTTGGTTTCTCTCTCCCAATCTCTCTCACTCTCTCTCTCTCTGTCTGCGAAAATCCCTACTTCAACTGGTCCTCTCTCTCTCTCTCTCTCTCTCTCTCTGTTTGTTTCCCTATCAAGCTGGGCCCAATTTATCCCGCTTTCTCCTCCATAATCAAATTCCCACGGTTTTCTCTCTATCTCTCTTTCCGATTACTCGTCAGGAAAGATTTCTTTTGCAATATATACGGTATGCATTTTTAGTAAACGGGTGAGTGTTGTGCATCTGAGTGTTATCCACCCCTCTGTCATCCAACTGTGTTTTGAACAATCTAGATGGGTTTTAATTTTTTACCGGTAAAAGTAAATTAAAATTGCCGAGTGCATCCGGTTCATCCAAACATGATCGGATGGCCGAAGGGTGTACAGCGCGGTGTGTAGCAGTCGGGTGTGTTTTAATTTTTTATAGGTAAAATTAAATTAAAATTGCCGAATGCATCCGGGCCGTCCAAAACATGATCAGACGGCCAAGGGGTTCACAGCGTGGTGCATAGCAGCCGGGTGCACAACACCCACCCCTGATCCTTTTATTTTATACTAGGCGGGTTGGGGATTCTCGGAGTTACTACATCCCAGAGTGACCTCAATTGTGGGCTCTCTGAAATCTTTATTTGAGATTAAAACCATACAAACAAAAAATTATGATAATCAAAAATTGGGAAAGACACACAATTGAGACAAATTCGTCTTTCAGTGAATTCTTCAAATGATATTTGTCATCCATATAAATAGTATCCGAACATATGGATATCAATATCCAATTAATTTGATTTTTTTACATGAATAATCTACTTAACATTTCTGAAAAAATAAACGATTCCGATCCCAAATAAAAATTTCATAGAAACTATAATTGAGGTCACTACGAAAATATAATGAATAGGGTTACTACAGATATCCTAAATCTCTAATGCAAAAGCACGAGTGTCGTGCGTGACTTTGATTATGAATAGTGATTTGTTTTTATCGGGATTTTAGCTCTTCCAATAAAGACGCCCTAGTGAAATTAAATGAAAAAGACGCTTTGCCAACATTCCAATATTTCTACAAACAATACTTGGTCCAAGAGGGAGCACAAAATTTCTGACCACAAGAGAAGCAAGCATTAAAATCTATCTAGTATTTTCTTATTTTGGTAAAACGAAACTTATAAAGGGAATTGAACTTCACACCCCCTATTTTAACATTTGCACTTTTTTTTTGTTTTTATTAGGGTGAAATTACTGAAATACCCCTCTATTTCAACATCTGCACCCCAAGGTATTATAAAATGAATGGGTATTTCAATAATTTCACCCTAATAAAAACAAAAAAAAAGTGCAGATGTTGAAATGGGGGTATGAAATTCAATTCCCCTTATAAATAAGTAAATTAAAGATTTCCAATGAATTAGAAACAGTCAAGTATTGAAACTAAAACGTGGAAATAACCCTTTTTTTCATACTCCCTCCGTTCCAAAATATTTGCCCCTACGAAACTAGGTGCAATTTTTAAACTAAAATATAATATAGTTACAAAAATAATTTTCTAAGCAATATGGATCTTGTTTGATAGATCTCATTGAGAACTTTAATATGGTGCAAAAAAAATTTGAAAATTACTTTGGTAAATATATTATTTTTTAGTTTGAAAATTGCACGTAGTTTCGTAAGGGATAAACATTTTGAAACGGAGGGAGTATTAAATTTTCGCGATGCAGACTTTTTGCCTGGAGCGCATATTTTCCTTTGCGAAGTCAAGCCGGTAGCAAAAACTTGTGAGAGGAGTCTAAGTGCATATTCATCTACACCTGAGAAGTACAATAATCTTAGTGAAGTTTAGATCACACATTTAACATACTCCGTATTGAAAATCAACAAAAACTGGCCAAAAAAAAAATTCGACCTCTTGTATCTTCCCGTCTTCATCTCTTATGTTCTTCATGGATGCTTTTTTTTTTTTTTGGTCTTGCTAATGGGCGCACCATTACGTCCGTTAAGGGTACAAAAAGTACATTTATTGGGTCTCACTACTGCAAGTGAGACCCAATAAATGTATTTTTTGTACCATTAACGGACGCAACATTGTACCCGTTAGCATTTCTCTTTTTTTTTAACACTAGATATTGTCCGTTTAATTGATGCCTTAGTGCATCTCCAATGGCATGTTATATGTATTGCTATAATCTATATCAGAGCATGAGACTCTAAATTTCCTTTGCCAATGGTGAGGTAAAACTAGAAGTGGCAAGTGGGCGGGTCGAGTACGGACGGGATCGTATACGGGTCAATATTAGACGGGTCGGATATGAGTCAAGCTAAACCCGACCCAACCCATTTATTTATTTCTTATTTTGACTAAAAAAGGTGCTATTTTAGCAAATCGAACAAATCGATTTTCCAGCTGAATTGTAATTAAAATAGAGCAGAAAACATAAATCACTTGGGGGTTGGGGGGAGACAGTTTTGTGTATTCCTATTTTTAATGCATTTGTAGTAGGACACAAGAAATTAAGCATCATTTGCATGAACTCCACACATTTTTTACATGCGCCTCCTGCAATTCCAAACTTTTGGATTTTTTGTGTCACTGTTCATTTATTAGTTGAAAATCTTCATATCAGATTCATGCTTATAGCTTCATGAAAGAGAGAGAGAGCAAAAAAATCATTTTAATAGCCCGCACACTCTTTCTTCGCCAAACATCTATTTTCGAAGCCTTCATTGTTGATCCCCTGAACCAGGAGTCTTGATGGGGTCCTTCCTTTGCTTGATTGTTGTTCAACCAAGCTTCCAGTTGCAAGTCCAACATCCGGTGAATCGTTACTTAGGTCAATGAGAGCAGATCGATCTTGTTGGTTCCCTGATTTTGATTTTGCTAGGATTTTGACATGAGAGAAGAGAGAGAGAGAGAATCGATTGGTTTTGTAACGCCACTAATTTTGGGAACGTTTTATTTATTAAAGTTTTACAACAACTTTTCACTTTGGAAATTACATAATTCTCCTTGCTATTACATTTATTTAAAATAGGGTGAACTAGGGTTTCTTTACTTCATTGCACGGCCGTCAACCCCGGCAGTGTCTTGTCTAGCTCCCAAGCTATAGTACTCATCATGTTCATCTCTACAGTCTAACATAATACGTCAGAGTCGCAGAGCAACATCGTGGTATTATGCCATGGTTACACAAGTGCAACACCGTGAGCGAAAACGGCCAGCAATAACTCTACCCAAATCCCAACTAGCAATTCTAGAACAATATATGATGGCTTGAAAATAACAAGAGTTTAATACTAGCCGTTCGCATGAGTAAATACGATAGGTTCAGTGTAAATATATTTGTGTCAGTGTCAATCAGAATAACGTGATGGTAATCATGTGTCTCGTAACATTTCTCATTTTTCATCGTAAGCATTCTTCTTCAAATTTCATCATTTCAATCATCATAATCATCTCAGTCATCTCCCATCACTCGAAAGTTATTGGCCTGTCTTTCACCAACCTTTCCGCTCGAGGTTCCGGCTGCCTTGTATCATGGAACCTCAACAGCTTGATACAAAGTCCATCCACCCCGCGTCTCACACGAACATAGTTTCAACCGTATCGTATCACGGAACCTCATCAACATGATACAACCCAGTCACCTTGTACCATGGAACCTCAACAGCATGATACAAAGCCTTATCCACTATGTTGTTGTACGCGCTTAGCCCTAACCACATCACGGAACCTCAACAGCATGAATGGCGGTACTATAGCGGCACTACCATATTCCTTAGCCCTAACCACATCACGGAACCTCAACAGCGTGAAGGGTGGTGCTACATGACAGTACCGTTTTCTGATTCTCCATTTTCATTCTCATCTCGTTTTTATTCTCATCTCGTTTCTCGTGTCAACTATTCATCTCGATATTCGTGTTGGATAAATCTCGTATCGTGTCGTGTGTCTCAAAATCTCTTTTTGTAAAAATGCAACTTTCTCGTAAATCGTGTTTCAAAAATCAGTGTTTCCTTGTAAAACGTGTTTCTCCGTAATTCAATATTTTTCTCGTAAAATGTGTCTCTTAAAATATCATTTCTCATTTAGCGACCTTCTCTCGATAATAGAATAACCAGGAAAGTCTCAGGCAGAGGGGGTCGGAGTATCCAGTTAATATCACCCATCCTCATTCTAGACAGACTTTCGAGGGTGTTAGCCTTGGGTCATTCCACAGTCTTAAGTTAGTCATAAAATATTTTCCTCATTTCCCAAAATATTCCACGGAGTCTTTTTCAGAAAATTCTCATCTGTTGATAATTTCGCCTTTTCAAAAATGCAACCGTTCGCGTATTTTTCCAAAAATCAATCGGACATTATAACTGTGTAAATTAGAAATATCATTTTCCATTCGGGCATTATAACGACTGCGTAAGTTCAAAAAAGTATTTTTAAGAATCACAACTCTTTTCTTTTTAGAAAGCGTAAAAACTACTAACTTTTATTTTTTAAACCGGGCATTATAACATTACTAAAAATTAAAGTTGCGCTAAAATAACTAGTAGAAACTTAGATAAAGATTATTACCGTATTCCGGTTTCAAACGGAAGCAGAAAAAGCTAGCGGTGGACGGGCAGAGTAACGGCGTCGAAAAGAAAGTAACTTTCTTAGAAACGCCGGAGGGTATACCGGAATGACTAAACTAAGATCTAAGGGCGGCTTTGGATGGTGGAGAGTGGCGGCTTAGTGGTGGTGGAGGTTGAGTTTCATTGAGTTTCTTGAAGACAACTCAAGAACTTTGAAGAACTTGAAGATTTTCCTACCAAAACTACTTAGAAAGCTACTACAGAACTATGAGAGTGAGAGAGGATTTTGGTGTGTGAAGTATGAAGGATGGAGGTCCTATTTATAGGAAAACATGGAGCTCCCTCCTCCCCCAAGTTGGCCGGCCCTCCCCCTTAGGAAATTGCTAGGAAGTTTCCTCCATTAATGCTCGGGAATCTCATTAAAGACTAGTGTATAGGTACGTCATCACACGGGTGTAGGATAAGGCTAGTTATGACGCTAAATGAGTAGGTACGACAATAATGCGTGGGGTTTTAAAGCGACTACGTAACTTCGCAGTGTAGAAAATGCGCGACTAACCTAGTTTCGGTGTATTATTGCACTGTGTTTATCACATAGGCTACTATAGCTACACCTTATCTTATGACGCGTCATTAATGAAGGAATACATTCCTTTTAGGCTATAATGATGGCTAGGTCCAATAATGCAAGGGAAAATATCTAGACTACGGACTTTCGCAGTGCAGAATGTAGCGACTAACTAGTTTCCGGTACAAAATTGTACTGCGTTTATCACGAAGGCTATAAAGGCTATGCATAAAGGCTATGATATCTATAACGCGATATTAATGAGGGAATATATTTCCTTCTAGGTCATTAATGGCTAGTCCAATAATGCAAGGGTGACTACGGGGTTTTATGGTGTAATCTCTACGCGATTGGCCTTGTTTCCGGACTAATTTACACTGTGAGGCTATAAATGCTACTAGTTTGGAGATAGGGCTAGTCACATGGCTATGTCAATAATGCATGGGGAATTAATTTGACTACGTAACTTTACAGTGCAGTTTCTACGCGACTAACCGCTTTACAGGTGTAAATTGTACTGCGGAGCGATAAAGGCTATAAGGCTACCATATCTCTAGGCGTGTCATCATATCCATAGGCGCGTCATGCTAATAATAGGTCTCATTAATAATGCAAGGGGGGACGCACCTGGACACGTTTCCCAGTGCAAGCTGTAAAGACCCCTTTATTTATTTATTTATTTATTTTATTATTTTGTGTTATGTATATAATCTATATAAATTATTTATAGTAGCATATAATTATTTAGTGTATATGTGTGTATTATATATATATACATATATATGTATATATATTTTCATGTAATAGGTTTAATAATTGTTTCCATTTATGTTTATTCCTAGACTAGTTAGGAAACCAAATCAATTAAGAAAAATGTTAGGAAGTAATGTTGCCTTTTCATGATCATATCAATTGGATTATTTCCAATTCCATTTTCCCCTATATTCTTCCTAACAATTAGATAGGAGTTAGTGCCGTAGATTTTCAATTGCCATTTGGTAAGAAAATCTCCAATTGGTATCCTTACTATGGTTCCTTCCTAGTATTCCTACCTTAGTCTATATCTCTTTCCCTTTTATTCTTTCTTTCTTCCCTACTAAATACCCACGGCAGCCTTTGTTAATTCTTTCACCAAATTGTTCCATTAAGGGCATAAAGCTTTTGACAAGTATTGTTTTTGGTTCATCTTCTCACGTACGGTAAAATCTTGTCCTTCTCGTTACCGTTTAATCTTATTTTTCCCACGCATTAATCTCTCTCTTTTCACAGAAAGATATTCCGAGGACTCAAACGTTTCACCACTTTGAATAATCTCTCGTTCGTAGCGCGCTAAGATCTTCGGACGTAAGGTAGGACATTAAAACTCTCCTTTTACTTAGGTTTTACTGCTTATGTGTTTATTTATGTATTTATAATAATTGTAAGGATGTGAATGAGATGGAAATCAGTAAATATAGTGGGTGTCGAATCGTTAAGATAACGAAGGCGTAAAACGAGATTGAACAGCGAAAAACGTGTTTCGGGCGTACTATATTCTGTTCGGCAGTTATGACCCTTTTACGGACCTATTCAGAGAAAACATATAACAGAAGAGTTGTAGATCTCAAAAATTTAAGCAACTTGCATATAGAACTCGTTTCAATCCAAGGTTCGTAGGATTTACTATGATTTTTCAAAGTTACCTGTTTAGTGCAGTTTCGGGACAGATTCACTGTCCAGCATAAAAATCCATTTTCACCTTATTTAAAGTTAAAACCAGACTTCGGGTGAAACATAAAGTTTGTTCCAAATTTGATTATCTACTGCCCTGTCAAATTTCGTGATTTATGGAGTTAATTTACTATTTTTAGTAAATTGAAATTGGTGAGTCAAATTATGTGGGAAATATTGGCTCTGTGTATTGTGCATTTTATTTTTGTTAAACTATTGGATTTATGTGGTTGTTGGGCCCATGTGAAGCTTAAACTTGAATTCTATTATGT
>JAXBDA010001598.1:0-52610 GCA_036023075.1 Gaultheria prostrata
TTTGGGTACGGGCACTTGTTGCCATTGGATATGACCGGTATTGTTGATAAACCATTGACCCGGACAGTGGACTTTGATCCTTCTTTGGAGGCACGTAGAATGTTTGAAGTATTCTTGATGTCATTTTTCTAGGGCGTGACAGGAGCTTTGGTTTTTGGGTTTATGGAACAGGATAGCTTTTAGAATGTGGTGATTGGTAATGGCTTTGAGAGTTGGGGGGTTTAGCCAGAGAGGAAATTTTTTAGTCGATTTGTATGTGAGTTTTTCGCTACCCTTTTTGTTCGACGAAGACGGGTATAAATAGGCCATGGGTGCCGTACTCCTCCTCCATTATTCAAATTCGTACGCCAAGTTTGCGAGCTACGGCTAGGCTTTTCTGTATCACGCAATCGAACTGAGCTGCTGGGCAACCCGGGAATCAGGGAGATGGGACAAGGACACCATGCGGTGTGCAAGGTGGTGCTGCACGGTGTGGCTATGGAAGCCATACGGTGTCAAGGGATTTTCGGGCCGTGCGGTTCTGGGAAGAAGGCCGTGCGGTTCAGGTATTTTTGGGATTTTGGCTTTTTTCTTTTTGACCCATTTGACCCGAGGGACCGCTCCAAGGTATATTCTGTGTTCTTTCATCATTAGGGGTGCACAAGTCATCAAAATTGGGGTGTCTACAGTTGCCCCTCTTCGACATGGCTTGGTCGCCGTTGAGTTGGCGCAAGTCGCGTTGAAGATTCGGACATCCCAATTTGACTAACTGTGCGAAAAACAGTAAAGCAGGAAATTTGGTTGAGCTCGGAGCTTCCTACGTACCTCATTTTGTGAGGATCACACCAATCGTAGTTCGGAGGGGCCGTTATGAAAAGTTTGACACCTCATTTTTCAATAAGGGAAAAACATACGAGGTTTGCAAAGTAGGGAAAAATAATTTCGGAGGCCTAGAAAGCTGTTGAAAATAACTTGGGGGCTCCGAAAGCCGTTCAAAAATAATTCGGGGGCTCCAAAAGTCGTTCAAAATAATTTGTTGGCTCTGAAAACCGTTCAAAATAATTTCGGGAGTTCGAAAACCGTTAAAAGTAATCCGGGGGCTTCAAAAGCCGTTTAAAATAATTTCGGGGGTCCGAAAACCGTTAAAAATAATCTAGGGGCTCCAAAAGCCGTTTAAAATAATTTCGGGGGTTCGAAAACCGTTAAAAATAATCTGGGGGCTCCAAAAGCCGTTTAAAATAATTTCGGGGGTTCAAAAACTGTTAAAAAATAATTTGGGGGCTCCAAAAGCCGTTCAAATGTAGAGATTCGACACGAATACTGGGGGATTCGAAAAATTGGTAAAATAGTGAAAGATTTGAAATTTTTATTTGATAAATGCCCTGAAAGCATGGTTTCGAGTAAAGTAATGGGCCTTTCTGAAAGCACAAACAAGTGAAAGGGGGAAAGTGTAATTTTGGAAAAGTGAGAGAGGGGATACTGTACGGTTGGGGAGTCCGCATCGCACGGTGTGGATAAGGGCACCGCACGGTGTCACCGCAAATTCTTCGATCAAGATTTTGTAACCGCCAAAAATCTCTGGTTCTCACGTTCTAGTGTTTCAAATCGTCGGTTATTCTTTCCCTCAGAGTGTAAACCGATCTCTTTCTTTGTCTAAAATTCCTTTCCAAAATTTTCGATAAAAAACCTTACTTCTCAAAGCCATGGCGAAATCCGATAGTGGTGAGGACCGATCGTCATCGTTCGGTGGAGAGCATTCACCGTCGGTTCAGAGGGAGGGAAGTACGGCCGTTCAGTCGACTATGAGTGATCCATTGTTGAGCGAAGTCGACTCGGCGACGGTGGTTTTGGGCGATGTCGGGCACCGTGCGGTTCAAGTTGGGGAAGATAGACCACGTACGACGGCCGTTGGTGATGATGGGTCACGCATGGCCGAAATGAGTGGTGAGGGCTCACTCACGGCGGCTTTTGGTGGTGATGTGGCGGCGGTGGTTGAAGCCTATGATTCGGCCGGTAGTGGTGTTGATCCAGTGGTCGCGAGTGGTGCTCCAGCACGGAGCTTTATTGATGATCGGCCTACAGGTGGCCATAATGTTGCCATACAGGGTGGCGGGCGGGGATGGTATAGACACTGGTTTGCAGGAGAGTTTAGTACCTAGCGACCTTTTGAGTGCTTCTTTGGTCGTCGAGGTGCCAGTAGGAGGTGAACGGACATTAGTGGCCATCCTGGTGATCAGGAGTGACCTGGGGGAGGAGACGGTGACAGTTGAGGAGGCTCGGGCCTCCAGCAGTAGTGGCGAGGAGATGGAAGTTAGAGAGGAGGCATACACTGAGGTGGCTAGACCCACCATGACTTTTTCTCGGGTTTTCAGGGTTCGGCTCAGTCACTGGGCACAGGGAGTACCGATGGTGGGGAGAGTTTAGACCCACCGGTTGTCCATACTGCAATTGGTTCTTCCCGGACTCCTGGTTTCTCTTTGGCTGACAAACTGGAGGGAATGAGAGACGAGGACTTGGCGTGGATACTTCGGGAGGATCCGGCTTTTGCTGCGGTTTTGAGGGAAGAGAGGGTGCTTGAGCACGTTCAAGACGTGGTTCTGGAGGAAAGACAGGGAGGAGTTGAGGCTGCAGGAGAACCGTTGTCCTTGGCGGCGGAGGTGGAGATAGCTGAGAGCAGCAGGGCCCCATTTACTCCAGAGACTTACGTGCCACGGGTGCACTTCTTTATACCGTTGGGGTGTGACGTGTACTCGCCGGTACACCTGTTTTACTGCGAGATGACTTTACGGAGGGACCCGGAGACCCATATCTTGGTGCGTCCACTGGTATGCATTTCAGTTATTGCATTTTGATTATTGTACTTGCTTTTCATTTCTGTACTTGCATGCTTCCATTATTGTTGCATGATAGACTTGTATTTGCTTTCTGAATCAGCGGCACACCTCCTTGCCTGTGTACGGAGGTTCGTCAGACTCCCTTGAGCGCTTTGAGAGTTTGCCAGGGGCGGTGAGAGAGATAATGGAGGGCACGGGCTTCATGGAGTTTATTCGACTTCTGGTGCCGACGTGGGCGGACCGCAAGCTGTTGAGAGCTTTGGTTGAGCGTTGGGGGGACACCACCAACACTTTTCACTTGAGGTTTGCTGAGATGACAGTGACGCCATTGGACTTTTCGGCGATTACTGGTCTGAGAGTCGGCGGGGAGCCGATACCTTTTGACTCGGGGCTATATAGGGACAGAGCGGCCATCAGGTACTTTTTGAGGAGAGAGGTTGGAGAGGGAGAGCCCATGGTGCGGTTTGACTACTTGTCGGCCATATGGGACCACGAGCCGGAGTCGCCGACCGAGGCTGCTCAGATGGCTAGGGCTTACTTGTTGTACTTGTTTGGTGTGTCCCTGTTTCCGAACAGGTTCAGTGGGGTTCACCTAGGTTGGCTTCCAGCACTGGCGGACTTGAGCAAAGTGTCCAGCTTGGACTTTGGAGGTGCTGCACTGTGTACCCTTTACTGTTTCTTGAGCTCTGTTAGCCGCGCCGAGGGGACGAGCCTCGGCGGCTTCTGGAGAGTGCTTGAGGTAAGACTTTACATGCTTTCTTTTGCTTTCCAGTACTTTGAGATATTTGCCATGTATATTGTTGCTTCTGTTTGCTGACGATGCCTTTAACCATGCAGGTGTGGGCTTACGAGGTGCTAGGGATGTATCCGCCAGCCAACAGACATGAAAATGAGGTGGTGATCCCCCGAGCGGTGAGGTGGGACCGAGGCCACTGGAGCGCTGGCATACATGTGGGAAGGGTGAATGACTTCCGCCACTTCTTGGACCAGACTGACGGGAGTACGATATGACTTTCTACTTGCTTTCACATTTGAGCTTTCTGTTCTGTTTTCAACTTTTTCTGATGAAGTTGAAATTCTTGGCAGGTGAGGTGGCATGTCTGGGATGATGTACCAGACGAGTACTTGCAAAGGAGCAGGGAGGTGACACGGGGACGAGTACTGCTGGAGTCCCCGTACGGTTGGCAGTGGTACCTGGAGAGAGGGTGCCTCGTCAGTCCCTTAGGTTGGAGCACTTCAGGATACCAGGGCGTATTCCCCCTGGTGTACAGCGGACTGACGAGTATACACGTGACAGAGATAGAGAGGTACACCGTGTTGGACACTGAGATTCCGTTCAGCAATTCTTCGGACTAGGAGGCCTTTCTGACTGAGGACTTGGCTTGTTTCTTGGACGTAGAGACCCTTATAGCAGCCGCGGAGACTGACTTGCCAGTGTTGAGGAAAGAGAGATAGAGGTCTAGTCAGCTGGAGGGATGATGGGAGTGGTGGATATCCCTTCGGTTGCACCTTCGCTTGACCTCACTTTTGTTCAGGTAACCTGTAAAAGAAAGAAAATACATCGTTAGTTTGCATTCTCTTTAAACATTATTTGGAATACCTGTGTAACACTTTTTCTTTGTTTTGTAGATTCCTGCCAGCTGGGCGTCTGAGTCTTATCAGCTGATTTTTGACCTTAAGGCTTTAGTGCGCCGACTGATGATAGGCGACGTTCCTCCTGTGTGTCCCCGAGCTGAGCCGGGAGTGGTGATCAGAGAGGGCCGACCTGGCCGGAGTAGAGGTGCTAGAGGTGGTGGAGGAGCTCGGGGAGTCAGAGGTGGTGCCCGTTGTGGTGGCGGTGCTGAGAGAGGCGGTGGAGCAAGAGCTGGAGGTGGTGACAGAGGCCGTGGTGCCTGGGGGCTGACAGAGGTGGTGGAGCCGGAGCTAATGGCGTAGGCAGGGCTGCGAGAGGAGCGAGCAGAGGTGTTAGAGGAGCCAGCAGGGGAGTTGGGAGTGGAGCTGGTCGTAGCCCTTCTCCAGGCAGAGGGACTTCTCAGCTAATCCTATTGCCTTGTTACTTGTACCTTTTGTGCTGGCAGACTTGTATATCAGCCTTGTATACTGATGAAATTTGTTTTGTTTGTGCAGAGTATGTCTCCACCTCCGAGGGCAGAGCATAGGAGGGTGAAGCGTACTAGAGGTGGCCCTGTAGCTTCTCCGTCTGACAAAGAGCTTTGAGACCGCCAATCGTCAGCTGAGAGACCGGGAGGGATTGCACCAGGTGGTTCAGCTCCACCATCACGGTGGACTTTCAGGCAGGGAGAGACAGATAGCAGTGAGGAGGAGGACACGGGTCCTGCTGAGTCTGAGGAGTTCAGGCCACGGGTGCAGAAGAGGGCCCGTTCTTGAGTAGGTAGGTCAGGCCTGCGTGCCTGCTTTTAATTTGGGCGTCTGTTTGCCTGTTTTTATTTTATTTCCATGGATGTGGCCTGCGTGCCGTGGTAGACTTGATGATGATGTTGGGTCTGTTTTGCCCCTGGATATATTGCACATTTTAGCACTTATGATATGGATGTTTACACATGCTTTTTATAAAAAGTTCATGTTTTCGTAATGCAAAATGACTTACATGAACAAAGAGTTGAATCTAAAAACCAAATCCATCACTGAGAGTGTGTGAGACACTGTGGGGGAATGCGGGTAGAAGATTTTTGATACTGGGAGAGACATGTGAATTGACTTGATAGAATTGGACACTTTTGGCTTTATGTGGGAAACTGGAAAAAAAGAATGACATGAGAGGAATTTAGAGTGTAAAATGCCCTGAAGCTTGATAATTTGGCTTCGTTAATCACACAAATCCCAGATGTGTGCCACAATGCTTACAGGCCCAAGCATTTGAGCGAATCTTGAAAAATTGTGATCCAGTATGCCGGAACTCGGTTTTCGGTGGACCCGGGCCTCCTAAATGAATGGAAACTCGACCAACTCGTGGAATGTACTTGACATATCTTTCCCGAGCTTGAAAACGCATGACACGCCCTTGCTTAAAGTGAATATCCCGAGAAGTTGTAGAAAGGTTGCAAAATCTTGCCCGAATAACCGTATCCGGGGTTTTCGGCGTATCCGTCTATTGAGACGTCCTTGAAAAATGCCAAACAATTCTTCCCCTAAGCTTTGGATACTTAGTTGGAGCTGGATGTACGAGAAAACTGGCCAGAAGTAGCACGGAATGGGTCCCGGAAGGCCAAAGTTGGAATTTTTGGCCAAGAAATGGCCACTAACACCGTGCGGTGTTGAAATAGATGCCGCACGGTGTAGGCATTGATGTCGTACGGTGCTGAGGTTCAGTTGCCCCACTTCTGACACTGTTCGCTTGCAGTCAGACTCGTGTTTTTTACTTCCCTATGCATGTTTGCACGTCCAGCAATTTTGAGATGCTAAACCAAATCTATTTTGAGAGAATTTACAAATTTTGCTTGGCCCTTGCGCTTCCCGAGGCGGGCATTTTTTCGAGATTTTTGAACTTTTCTTGCTAGAATGGCTATAAGTAGCCTTGCTTCCATGGCATATTCATCTAAAAATCATCCTCCATACCTTCTTCCACATTCTTTCAATGGTTGTTAGTATCTCAGCTTTGGTCCGCCCCTGGCTTGACGAACTTGATGGCCTGGGCTGGCTGAACTTTTGTGACCATAGATTGGCATCAATGCGTTACATTCGAGATGTAACCATACGTCCTGAATTGCTCCATGCTGCTGTCCGTTTCTGGGATCCTGAAGTGCACGTGTTCCGTTTCGGCCTACAAGAGTTGTGCCCTACGGTGGAAGAGTTCCACGCGTACCTTGGAGGCTTTGACCTGGAGACGCTTGTCGTTCCTCTTCAGGGAGTGAGCTATGCTGATGTGTTGTCCTCAAAGTTGGGTTTGAGCAAAAGTGCGGCAAGGTCTATGATCCAGGGAGGTGTGCTAAATGTCCCGCGTTTGATCAACCGGTTTCGTCCTGAAGGTTTTGCTTTGTGTCTCGTGATCCTGGCGGCATTCTTGTTTGTTCGCTCAGATCATCTGGCAAGTGCGGCATGGGTAGGAGTGGCCAGGCAGATTGAGGAGCGTAAAGATGTAGCTCCCATGGTTTTGGCTGAAAATTTGATGGGCTTGGATGGAGTCCATGCTGGGCGGACCGATGTCTTTGAAGGAAGTGTTTGCTCCTACATGTGGGTTTCTCACTCAGCTCTCCTTTTTCTGGTTTAGCATTCGTTCTTTTTTTACCTCAACACTCAGGTTTAGGCTTTCTATGGCTCCTTATTTGTCTTTTCTCTCATGTAGATTTGGTTGTGCGACAAGGCTGCTTTTCTAGAGGCAGTGCCGCCAAACAGGATCCATGAAACACAAGATTTTGTTCAGAGGGATTACCAGGAGTGTTCCTGGTTGGGTTCAGGTGCTTTCCCAGCTGCAAGAGGACACAATTTCTTGGCGCTTGAATTGGTTGGATCGTCCAACCATGACAGTCAACATGGGATGTCATCGGGTAGTGCTGGCAGGTCTGACTTGTTGGATCTTTTATATTCCTTACCGCATTCTCGGACAGCTCGGTGTTAGTCAAGTAATACCATCTGTATACCCTAAAGATTTTGTTGTGCCCCATTTCAACCATGCAACAATCCAGGCCTATCAGCGTACTTGGAGAGAGAGCGCCACGGTTCCCAGAGATCAGTATCCCAGCATTGTGCTTCCGAGGCGTTATAAAAGATGGTTGACACAAGAGATTGCAGCAAGAGAAAATGGGAATCAAATTTGACTTTTGCTTTAGTCTTCTTGTACCCGAAATAAATTGCTGACCCATGACATGTTTCATGTGGGCCGAAGCTTTGCTTTTTATGTTGTTCTGTTGTGTGAAAGATTCATGCTCAGCCATGTAATCGAAGAAATTAGTTTGAATAAAAGTGAATTATGAAAATTTTCCGCTTTGATTCTCATTGATTGTGATTGTAAGCACGAATGACGGCTGTGGATCAACTCAAGAGATGTTTCAAAAGATTGCGACTGATCTTCAATGTGATGATGCCTACGTATCCTTAAAAAGGAATCAGGTGATGACGTAGTTCATGCCTAAAATTGTTGGTTAGGATTCGCTCGAGTATTTTCACTCTCCTTTTGTGCTCTAACTTTTGCCTAGCACCGCCCTTTTTGGGTTTTCGGTCTAGCGAGCTTTCAATTGATTTTGTCTTGAATTTTGCCTAAGCCGCCCGATGTGGGTTTTCGACCTAGCAGACTTGCTCTAATTTTTGCCTGGTACTGCCCGCCCTTGCGGTTTTCAGTCCAGCGAGCTTCTCTTGGGGGTAATATCTCTTGAGTTCATCCATGTTGACCAATGTAGAGAATTTGTTACCGTCAAGATCGATGAGCTGAGTTGCGCTTCCAGACAGAATTTTCTTGATAATGTATGGCCCTGCCCACTTTGGCTGAAATTTCCCGCGAGGATCGAAAACTGAAGCCCGGATCTCCTTTAGAACCATGTCTCCTTCTTGCAAATTCCTGGTCTTGACTTTCTTGTTAAAGGCGCGTGCGATCCGATGCTGATACCCTTGAACATGGTATAAGGCTTTGAGCCTTCTTTCGTCAAACAACATGAGTTCTTCGAACCTTGCGCTTTGCCATTCGGCTTCCTCAATGTCTGATTCTATCAAAACCCGTAAAGATGGTACTTCAAGCTCGATAGGGACAATGGCTTCCATACCGTAAACCAAGGAATAGGGTGTTGCCTCTGTCGTAGTACGGATAGATGTCCGGTATCCCCAAAGTGCTAACGGCAGCTGCTCGTGCCAATTCTTTGCAGACTGAATTGTTCTTTCCAGTATTGACTTGATGGTTTTGTTGGTAGCTTCCACAGCTCCGTTGGTTTGCGGCCGATAGACGGTCGACCTGTGGACCTGAATCCCAAAATCTTTGAGAACTTCTGCAGCTCTACCCTTGAAGTGAACACCATTGTCAGACACGAATGCGTGAGGCACGCTATACCGATAGATGATGTTCTGCTTGATGAAATGAGCGACCTGAACCGCTGTAAGAGTTGTGTATGAAGCAGCCTCAACCCACTTGGTGAAATAGTCAATGGCGACCAGAATAAACTTGTTCCCGTTTGAAGCAGCCAGGGTGATCTTGCCGATGACGTCGATGCCCCAGGTTGAGAATGGCCAAGGTGAAGTCATGGAGTGCAGTTCTGATAGCGGTATGTGCATGAGATTGGCATGAATCTGACATTTGTGACATCTTCGCACATATTCGTTGCACTCGGTTTCGATGGTAGACCAGTAGTATCCTTGTCGCAAGACCTTCTTGGCGAGCATCGTCCCGTTCATGTGAGGGCCACAGACTCCGTTATGGACTTCTTCCATGATTCTGGTTGCTTCTTCGCCGTTTACACAGAGTTTATGCATTCCACAGTGGGATCTTCGGTATAGCCTGCCCCCGCAAAGAATGTAGTGAGATGCTAGCTTTTGGAGAGCTAACTGGTCCTTTCTGTCGGTCTTAGCCGGGTATTCGCCCTTTTCAATGAAGTTCAAGATGTCGTGGTACCAAGGAAGACCATCGTCAGGCTCATCAATAGCCATGACGTATTCGTAAACGGGCTTGTCCCTTTGTTCAATCATGATCGGCCGGAATCTGACTCCGTTTGGTATTTCCACCATGGAGGCTAGTGTTGCCAAGGCATCGGCAAATCGGTTGTTTAAGCGAGGTACAAGCGTGAAAGTGACTACCTGGAATCATGGAATCAGATCGTCAAGGTCCTTATGGTAAGGCTTTAACTTGTCTTCCTTGACCTTCCAATCGCTGTTTGCTTGTGAAACTACAAGGTTAGAATCTCTGATCACTTCCAACCTTTTGACACAAATTTCGAGGGCAGCTTCCATCCCTACGATGCAGGCTTCGTATTCTAACTGATTGTTGGTGACCTCAAAGTTTAACTTGAAAGCAAGATGGATGTGTGATCCTTCTGGTGAGATAAGTAGAACTCCAATTCCGAATCCTTTCTGGTTGGCAGCCCCGTCGAAATTTAACAACCATACATCGTTGGTCGTTGTCATGACATTTTCATCAGGGAATTCGAATTCCACATCTTTTGGACCTTCTACCGGATGATCGGCCAGAAATTCGGCGACAGCCCTTCCTTTCACAGACTTCCGAGTCACGTACTTGATGTCAAATTCAGCTAACAAAAGCAACCAGCGTGCCAGCTTACCAGTGAGAGCCGGTTTCTCAAACAGGTATTTGAGAGGGTCCATTCGAGAAATCAGCCTCACTGAGTAGGCTAACATGTAGTGCCTTAGCTTTTTGGAAGCCCAAATTAAAGCCCAGCAAACCTTCTCCGAGGAAGTGTACCGTTCTACGCACCCTACCATCTTCTTGCTAATGTAGTAGATAGCTTTCTCACTTCCGCCTTCGCCTTCTTGTGCGAGCATGCATCCCATGGCTGATGGGGTAACTGATAAGTACATGATGAGAGGTTGTCCCGGTGTTGGTGGCATCAGTACTGGAGGATTCTGAAGATAACTCTTGATGGCTTCAAAAGCTTTCTGGCATTTATCGTCCCATTTGAATGGCATACCCTTTTTGAGTAGTTGAAACATCGCCTCACAAGTTGAGGTCAACTTGGCGATGAATCTGCTGATGAATTGAATTTTCCCGAGAAAGCTTTGCAATTCCTTTTCTGTCCGGGGCGGCTCCATTTCGAGAATAGCCTTTATCTTGGAAGGATCAATCTCGATGCCTCGCGTGGTGATCATGAATCCCAACATTTTCCCTGCCGTAACTCCGAATGTACATTTCTCAGGGTTGAGACATAACCGGTACTTGCAAATCCTTTCAAAGAACTTTCTGAGTGCGAGTAAGTGCCCTTCTCTTTCTTTGGCCTTGACGATCATGTCATCGACGTAGACCTCTACCTCCTTATGAATCATGTCATGTAGTAACGTCGTGGCTGCCCTCTGATAGGTTGACCCAGCTTTCTTCAATCTGAAGGGCATGATCCTGTAACAATAAGTACCCCACTCTGTGGTGAAAGTAGTCTTCTCACGGTCTTTGGGAGCAATGAGAATCTGGTTGTACCCGGAGAAACCATCCATGAAGGAAAGGAGTGCATGCCCGGCAGTATTGTCCACAAGCACATCTATGTGTGGCAATGGGAAATCATCTTTAGGACTGGCCTTGTTCCGATCCCTGAAGTCTACACAGACTCGAATTTTTCCGTTCTTCTTGGGAACAGGAACAATGTTTGCAACCCACTGAGTATTCTGTTACCATTAAGAACCCGGCGTCGATCTGTCTCTGAATTTCCTTCTTGAGTTCCAGCACCCAATCTGGCCTCATTTTCCTCAGCTTCTGCTTGACAGGCTTTGCATCCGGGTAAAGCGGGATTCGGTGTTCCACAATCTCGGGGTCGATACCCGGCATATCTGCGTGTGACCATGCAAAAACATCCTTGAATTCTTTCAGGAGATCCAAGTGGGCTTTGAACTCTTCAGGAGATAGTCCGGAACCAATTTGAACCATTCGCGGATCATTTTCATCTTTCAAGTTTATAGAAATAATTTCTTCTTTTAGAGGCTGAGCATGCCTTTCGTCTTCCCTTCTGATTAGAGATCGAAGTTCTTTTGGAATTTCTTCCTCGAATTCGATCCCCTCATCGTCGGGGCAACACAATTTATTTCAGACACAGCAAGATAAGCAAAGTCTATTTCATTGATAGCAAATGCGGGGGGCCCAGGGGCGTGATACATGAGAGTGGACTCAAATAGAAAAGAAAAATGATGACGTGGGGGGATGACAGATACATGCTCGAGTTCAGACTCAGTCTCGGAGTCAGTGCTGGACTCAGTGCTCGACTCAAATTCAGTGCTAATGTAAGTGATTCTAGGTACAAAAGTGCAATTTTTATAAACGCCATTGGCATCCACAATGAGTGTAGTGACATCTCCAAGGGCATCCTGGCTCAGCATCATCAGCTCTACCTCCTCGGCAAGCTCCAAATCAGGCTTTAAATCAAACAACATCGCAGCAGGCTCGCCTTCTCCCACACCTATCAGGCTTTCTTCCCCGAACAGCGATTAGAGATTCCCTGAGTCAAGAGTTTCGATCCAGTCAACTTGGAGTGCCTTAACCAGTTCCTCCCTCTTCTTAGCTTCATCGCCACTATCCTAAGTGTCGTTTGCAAAGATTTCGAAACCTGGCAGCTTGGTTTTTGTTTCCATGTCCCAGAATGGCTCTGGTTCTTCTTGGTAGATAGCTTCTGGAGCTTTCACAAACTGAATGGGTTTTTTCTTGGCTCATTTGTCAGTTGATTCATAACCGAGACCGAAGCGGTGGTTATTCATCGAAAATTTGGGGATCTCAGCCATCCCTTGATTGTTCAGACCTAATCCGAGGCCGGGCAGGTATTCATCTTTCTCATCATCTCTAAAGCAGTTGAGCTCATTGAGAAGGCTTCATCCATCTTGACGGTGAGAACCGATCCAGAAGTGTCGAAAGAGAAACCACCGAGGGTGACATCTTCTTCTCCGTGAGCAATCTCAAGTAATGGTGCGTTGTTGGGGACATGGGGACGGATCCCTGAATCTCCATGAATGGTTAAAGTTCCCGTGGCTAGACCAAGTTGGACTTTCTGCTGCAGGGAAGAAGGTACTGCCATGATATCTGACCGATGAAGCCAGGGCCTGCCCAGCAGCAGGTTAAAGGATGACGGGATGTCGAGCACATGGAGCTCGATGTCCATTTTGAAGCTTTCAATGACTACTTCCATCTGGATGATTCTAACTACATCCCTGCGCGTGTTGTCGTATGCGTGTACTCCAAGATTGGATGGCTGAAAGTCTTTGTTCTTGAAACCAAGACAGTAGGCTATCCTCAGGGGACACACATTCAGTGCGAATCCGTTGTCAAGCAGAACAACTGGGACCCATTTTCCCATGCATTTCAGAGTGATGTGCAAAGGTTTGTTGTGACCAGCTCCTTCTGGGGGTAAATCATTTTTAGTGAAAGCGACGACGTGCTTGGCACGAGCAGGGGTAAGCTGGGCTACCATTGTTTCTGGAGGAGTATCAGGTGGTACCTCCATGTTGGACAAAGTTTTGATCAGTTTCTGACGATGTTTCCTAGAGGAGGAGAGCAAACCCCAGATTGAGATTGATGCCGGAGTTCTTTCAAGCTGTCTTTGGACCAATTCTTCTGCAGTTGCTCGGTTCCTTTGAGGTGGCTGAGTAGTGACTTCGGGTTCAATCGGAGCTGAATTTTCCTAAACGTGATCATCCCAAACAAATTCTTCTAGCCGAGTTTGGTATGGGATGTTCCGTCGAAGGTTGGCCGATTGGTAAATTCGACCACTGCTTGTTACCCGGTTGACGGTATCTTCCCAGAGTTGCTGGTTTTCACCCCAGAAGTCAGCAAATCCTTCACCGACTTTGCGCTTGCCAACTTTGATGGCTTCTCTTTTCGGTTTCCCATTCTGATCTTCAGACCATAAGTCAATCAAACTGTCTGGAGTTTTCTGACTGCTGATTTCAACTGCCTCTAGTTTTGCTTGCAGATTTGTTACCTCTGAATCTTGCCAGAAAAATTGGTCCAGCATGGATTTATTGACTGTCCACACTTGGTTACTGCCGACTTGGATATCAACAACCTCATCTTCATTCTATGTGGTTGTTCGGGGATCTGTGACCAGAACTGATATGTTGGAATCATGGGGAAATGGTGCGGATGGCCGCGGTAGAGACTCACCAATAATGTATGCCTGAGGAAACCAATTGTGATCACTGAAGACAGTCTCGATGGCTTGGCGGTTTTCTTTTTCGGGAAGCTGAGACAGCGAGGAGCTGTTTGAGAGGTCGTGCTGGACTTTCCCATTTCTAGAGCTGAGACGATTTCCAGATTCCCCAAACAAGGTTGGGAGCGAAACTGTATCCGGAGGGTTAGCACAGGTTGCTACCACTTCGACTTGACTGATACTGAGGCTTTCTGGTATGAAAACAGATGGCTCGTCATGAAATTCTGGGACGATGTACTAGCTCGGGTCCCAAGAGATTAGCAAAGAACCGAACAATGCTTGTTGGGAATCTTCCCACTCCTGATCGCTCATGGCCCATTCTCCTTGTTCTGCGAGGTCACCCCATTTGAGTTTGGGCTTCCGTTCAAGATTTCCAATGGCATGGACTTCCAGATTCTCTGGTATTGAGACAAAGGGTTTTGATTCAGTGACTGGCACGATGTACAAGCTTGGATTGAACTGGTCAAGGTTTTGGTCTTTTAAAGTGGAGTTGAAGGATATCTGGCTGATTTGGATATTCTGCTTGTGATCAGGTAAGGGATTGGAAATGGTGTTAGGCTTTTGCTTGGAAATTGGAATGGTTCCGTCATCAACAAAGTCTTGGACTATGTGCTTGAGGCGGATACAGTTGTTGGTATGATGGTCAGGCATTTGGTGATAGGCACAGTAGACATTTGGATTGAGGCTTGAGGAAAGTTCTTTGGGTGGATCAAGAGGCTTGATGGCATTTTTCTCAAGGAGCTTTTTGTAGACTGTGTGGTTATTTGGTTAACTGGCTCGGTTTTGACCGGTCTGGGATGGGAGGAACTGGCTTGAGTCTGGTGATAGGTATTGGGTCCGAAAAGGGTATTGTTGCTACCGGAGTAAACTCGCTTGGGCCGAGAAGTTGATTCCCCTTTGTCAAATATGCCAGTGCGGATTGCGTCTTCAACCGCTAGGTCAGCTTCATAAAAGGTTTTGAAGTCGGCGGAGGTTTGAAAAACCACCAAGTGTTTAGCAAAGTCCGATTCCAGTTTCCGGGTGATAATTCTCATTTGCTCTTTCTCCGAGGGCCTGTCTATCATCTGTGAAGCTTTCCCTCTCCAACGTTTGACAAAGTCGGCGAAAGACTCGTTCTTTCCCATCTTTGTAGATTCTAACTCCCGAATGGTCATCTCTAGCTGGATGTTGCAGTTGTACTGAGCCACAAAGGCTGCCCCAATGTCCTCCCAAGTTTTCTTCTTTGAATTGTCTAAGTTCAGAAACCAACGGAGTGCGGGCCCCGTCAGGTTTTGCTGGAACATCTGAGCCATGACATTCTTCTCCACATCATACATAGATAAGGTACCCACGTATGTTTGCAAGTGCGCTTTCGGATCGCCGCTTCCATCAAACTTGTCCCAGTCAATAGGCTTGAATTTGTCAAGCAGTTTTGCATCAGGGAACATGCATAGTTTCTCCATGTCAATGCCTGTAGTCGCGATCTTTTCTTGTTTCTGGACTGATTCCTCCAGCTTGGCTACCTTAGCCATCATAGCTTCCATCCCTGAATTGTTTGATGATTCCCCAGACAGACGGGAGGTTACGTCGTGAATCATGATCATCATTTGAGCCATTTGCTTGCTGTTAGTGGCTCGCTGATCTTCCAAGGCTTCTTTGAGAATCTGAACCTCAATCTTCTTTGACTGTTCTGTGGTCTTGGCCATAACTGGAAGGTTAGCTGACTGTTCTGCCCTTGAGTTAGTTCGAATTAATTGTTGTTGGGGAGTTCAAGCCCAACCAGGTGCATGAGTGTTCTTGTTTTTGCCAATGGTTATGTACTGATGGTATGAACATATTAAATTAAATGATGTTGTACATGCAATCTATTTACATGAATGAAGTGCTATGCATGATGCAAGATTGTCCCAATTTTTTTCTGATTTTGCTGAATATGTTCAAGATTTTGAAAACAACGGTCGGACCGAGGTTGCCTACGTATCCCCGTGGAGAGGAATTAGGCCGTAACGTAGTTCGGGACTGCAATTTTAGGCTTTGAAATTTTTACAAAAAGATGTCTTTTCTCATAGAAGTCTCACCGCGGGAGTGATACAAAAGAGTTCCGGTAGACGAAAAAACTGACTCGATAAGCAAAGTACAGGCTATTACAGACACGATAAGTAGCCAGTACTGAAAACAACAATAGACTCAATAACTAACTGCAACAGAGACTACAAACTTGATGAGAAAATAGCACTCAGACTAGGCAACTGATGCTGGCTTTATTCCAAAAGGCCCTTGATGGCTCAATAAGATCTGGTTGTTGGCACACTTTCACTTGTTCAGATTGCAACTTCATGGGATGGGATGAGTTGGAGTAACTGGGCTGGATGGTGAACTAGCTTCACCGACCTTCTGCTTTTCTTTCTTTGACAGCGCGAAACATGTACGTTGTGTCAAGCTTTCAAGGGTCGTTTTACAAGTGTAAAATGTCAAAATAAAGATTAATTTAAAAAATATCAATCCCCAGCGGAGTCGCCATTTTGTGGACGGTGCCACACTTTTATGTTGTTTTGAAAAATAGGCAATTTTAGGGAAAGAGAAAAATTAGAGTCGCCACCCGGGCTTTAATTTTTGGAAAATGTTAGGTACCCGAGAAACCGTTTAGAAAAATAATGTGACTTTTTGTGCCGCTGAAGAAGGGTTTGGTCGAAAAATAGAGATTTTGGGTTCAGGAGCCAGGTTACCCGCGGGGAAGGTTTTCTTTGAAAAATGCACCCCGCGTGCCCGGAATTTTCCGGTCTTTACTAAATATTTGTGGGATTTTTCTGAAAAGATTTTATTGAAAACTTTATTCACATAAACAATTTTTTTCTTAAATAAAAAAGGAGGAAATAATACGTTAAACAAATAAATAAATCACGTAATGCACGAATTGATACCAAATGACATGAAATAACAAAATGAGGGGACGTACGTGCATGAAATGGAAATAGAGGGGGGAAACCGTAATAAACCACCACTGGTTCAGAAAACAGAGCACCAAAGTCGAAAATAGAGTATGAAAATCAGATGCTGCTCCTTATGTCGTACGACGTTAAAGACTGCACCGCACGGTGCAATAATTGATGCTGCACGGTGTCAATAGTAATAATTTTCAGAAATCATTTCTGAACCAGTAATGAAAATGAAAGGTTTTCTTCGTGTAAAAACCACTCTTTTTTTTATCAGAATTCTTTTTAAAAGACTTGGAATATACCTCTCGATCGAACGAATGCCGAGAAACACATCGGATGTGTTCCCATCATTGCTCTAGAGGCCGAAATAACTCGCGGGTTATTTCGTTCGATGAATAACGCGTTTTATTAAATCCAGAGGAGGTATGAAACCATTCTGAATTCAACAAAACGAATCCCCTCAGGAGAACCAAACTCGATTTTGGAATCAAAACACGTTTTATACCTTGAATCGATTGAGCCGGGAACGGGAGCTTTGGTTTTCGGGTTTATGGAATAGGATAGCTTTTAGAATGTGGTCATTGGTAATGGCTTTGAGAGGTTGCGGGTTTAGCCAAAGAGGAAATTTTTTAGTCGATTTGTATGTGAGTTTTTCGCTACCCTTTTTGTTCGACGAAGACGGGTATAAATAGGCCCTGGGTGCCGTACTCCTCCTCCATTGTTCAAATTCGTATGCCAAGTTTGCGAGCTACGGCTAGGCTTTTCTGTATCTCACAATCGAACTGAGCTGCTGGGCAACCCGGGAATCAGAGAGATGGGACAAGGACACCGTGTGGTGTGCAAGGTGGTACCGCACGGTGTGGCTATGGAAGCCGTACGGTGTCAAGGGATTTTGGGGCCGTGCGGTTCTGAGAAGAAGGCCGTACGGTTCAGGTATTTTTGGGATTTTGGCTTTTTTCTTTTTGACCCATTTGACCCGAGAGACCGTTCCAAGGTATATTCCGTGTTCTTTCATCATCAGGAGTGCACAAGTCATCAAAATTGGGGTGTCTACAGCTACCAAAGCTAACAGAATACGGATAGATGAATGTTACACAACAGGAGAAAATACCTCATTGTAGTCAATTCCCTCATTTTGTGCGTAGCCCTTGGCCACCGGCCTAGCCTTGTAGCGAATGCCATTCTTCCTCGTTGAATCCTCCTTTTTGGTGTAGACCCACTTGCAACCAATCTCTTTCTTCCCTTTCGGAAGCGGTACCAGATCCCATGTCTGATTCTTGTGAAGAGAAGTCATCTCCTCACCCATAGCTGTTTTCCACTCTTCAATTTCTGGACTAACGATAGCTTCTTTGAAAGTGGATGGGATATCAGCTGCTGTAACCGACAATGCATAGGCAACCATATCAACATACCTAGCGGGTACTCGGATGGCCCGTTTGGGTCGAGATGTTGCAATTGATTCTGTCTGTTGCTGCTGTAAAGAACTGTCAACTGGACTTTCACCCGAATTTTCACCTTCAACTATACCACTGTCATCTGACTCAACCCCACTATCTTCTTCCTCTGACTAAACTGAAAACTGAGGAACCACAGAAGTATCTAGCTACACCTGTTTCTGAGCACCCTTGTCACCCACAACCCGCACAGGCGGCTTAATCATCTCCGATTCATTGAAGGTCACGTCGCGGCTAGTGATTGCCTTCTTTGAATCAAGGCACCATAATCTGTACCCATTAACACCTTCCACAAAGCCTAAGAACAACGCTTTCTTGGCTCGCGGATCCAGCTTTGATTCCCTAACATGATAATAAGGGCATCAAAAAATGTGCAAGGAATCATAGTTTGACGCAAGTTTACCTGACCATACCTCCAATGGCGTTTTATCCTCAAGTGCAGCGGTTGGTAAACAGTTGACCAAATGACACGCATACATCACTGCTTCAGCCCAAAATTGTCTCTCCAAACCAGAAGTCGATAACATACACCGCACTTTGTCTAGTAAGCTAGGGTTCATCCTCTTTGCCACACCATTTTGCTGTGGTGTGCCTCTCACTGTGAAGTGCCACACTATACCATACTCCTTACAAATATCGAAGAGAGGATCGGACCGGTACTCTCCCCCATTGTCTGATCTGAGGCACTTGATCATTTTACCAGTCTGGTTCTCAATCAGTTTCTTCCAATTGAGAAAAATATCACGCACCTCATCCTTATGTTTCATGGTATAAATCCAAACACGACGTGAGAAATCATCAACAAATGAAACGAAATAGTACTTACCACCATTAGAAGCAACCCTAGCAGGACCCCACATATCTGAGTGAACGTAGTCGAGCGTACCCTTTGTTTGGTGAATAACAGTGCCGTACTTGAACCTAGTTTGCTTCCCCAGAACACAATGCTCACAGAAACCCATCTTGCAGGTCTTGGCCCCTTTCAACAAATCCTGTTTCAGAAGGCCTTGCATGGCCTTCTCGCCAGCATGACCCAAACGAAAGTGCCAAAGTCTGGAAGTGTCCAAATCATCCTCATCGACGTTGCTATAGGCGGTGGCTGACCCACCCACAACTGTACTACCCTGTAGGAAATACAAGTTATTCTGCCGAATGCCCTTCATCACGACCATAGCACCATTCACAACCTTTAGAACTCCACCGTTAATGGTAATCCGATAACCCTTGGAGTCTAAAGCACCCAGTGAAATCAGATTCTTCTTCAAGTCCAAAACATATCGAACATCAGACAGAATACGGACAAACCCATCATGTAGCTTCAATCTGATCTTCCCCACCCCGACTATCTTACAGGCATGATCATTGCCCATAAACACTGCTCCACTATCAACCATGTCAATGCTGGAAAACCAGTCCTTGTTAGGACACATATGGTAGGTACACCCGGAATCCAAAATCCACTGACCAGCCGCGCAAGCTAATGATGAACCCATCAAAGCCAGATTATCTTCTTGTCGTGCTACAATGGCGGCATCAGCTGTCCTCTTTTTAGGACAGTCCTTCTTCCAATGCCCCTTCTCGCGACAATAGGCGCATTCATCCCTATCAACTCTACCAGAAGTGGACGCACTCCTCCCTCTCCCTTTGGATTAGGAGCGCCCACGATTACCGCTATTTTTCTTAGTTGCAGACCTTCCCGACCTTCCCCTGACAGACAAAGCTTCTACTGAACCTGAACCAGAGTTTGATGACTCTCCATGGGCTTGCATGTCCCTCTTACGATACTCATTATTCGTAAGAGCATTAGAAACATTATCAAATTTAATTGAATCTTTGCCATACAGTAAGGTGGTAGACAGATGATCATATTTTTTAGGCAAAGAATTCAATAACAAAAGGGCTTTGTCCTCATCCAGAATTATAACATCTAGATTTAATAAATCCGCAAGTATTTTGTTATAATTATTCAAGTGCTCAGACATAGTTATACCTGAACGATACTGAAACCTGAACAGCTTCTTCTTTAGATAAAGACGGTTCTCAATGCTCTTGGTCATGAAATTATCCTCGAGCTTCTTCCAAAGATCCTTCGCTCTTGTTTCCAGCATAACAAAATACTTCTGATCCTTCGCGAGACACAGCCTGATAAAACCGCACATCTGGCGGTTGATCTGATCCCATTCTTGCTCGTCACAATTCTCAGGCTTATCCCACAAAGCAAAATCTAACTCATGTTGGATCAAGACATCCAACCTCGCACTGCCACATACCGAAGTTACTTTTGCCATCAAATTTTTCCACATTAAATTTAGCACCAGACATAATCGACTGCGAAGCCCCAGGCCGAAAACTTGATACAGGTTTGGAAGATGAATCACCATCCTTCAGATTTTTACCGTCCTTCGAATTTTTACTGAAGTCGTCAGACATGTTCTTCAATAACAATAGCAAAAATCACCAGAAACAAACCCTAGGTTGAAAACCCAGTGCTCTGATACCCGTTTGTTGTGCGGAAGCGTTTACAAACACAGAAAACAGATGCAATTTATGCTATGTAATTGAACAAACTAGAGAAGAGAGGGAGAGAAAGAGCAATCACAAAGAACACAGAGATTTTATGTGGTTCGGCAATGAATACCTACTCCACGAGCAGTTAGATGATTGGGGGTTTCACTAATCAGAAGAGAGTCGGATGCCCGAAGGCTACAGATGAGCTCACAGAGTTTCTCTCTCTTTACCTCTCACAGAAAACCAGATGTGAAAGCAATACCATGATAGATAACCCTAAAAAAACATATTAAAGCAATACCATGATACACAACCAGTACCTCTCGTCCGGTCTCGTCCGAACAGTGACCGGACGAGGTGCGGCCAGTGACCAGACAAGCACTCCTGCAAGCTTCAAAACGCTCATATGCTTGGTCCGGACCAGAGAACCCTTGGTCCGAACTAGAGATGCTGCGAATGTGGAAATCGAGCCAAAAAAACCAACAATGTCGAATGCCATAAAAGACATAATTGAAACCCTTCCTAATACCAATTGGTTGGTTTTAGGAGAGATGGTGAAAAAGCGGTCCGACAAGTGGTATCAGAGCCAGGCGGTCATGGGTTCGAGTCGTGGGAGCGTCATCGTGAGGGAGGAATTGTTGGGTCCGGAGTGCCCCCATGGATTTGGTTACACAATGCCACTCCCTGCGACCGCTCTAAAAATAGACTTGCGGGTGCGATGTCGAACGTCATTGCAGACTTAATTGAAACCCTTCCTACCACCAATTGGTTTTAGGAGAGATGGTGGAAAAACGGTCCGACAGAATCCATCAATTTTACAGCAACTAGTGTACTAGTAACCATATGCTATAAAGAAAAAACTACGGAAAAAAACTAAAATTTGGTCGCAAATTCCAGAATCAATATATAGCTTCATATCCCCATCTCAGCCGTGTAAGTGAAAATCATTAAGTGCGTGTAACTGAAAATCATTAAGTGTTTAGGGACCTATCTGCTATTATGAAAAGTGTAAGGTGTAATATGTGTTTGTCTTGTTTCAGTCGTGTAACAAACTGAGAGGTAGTTTCATTTCCCTCTTCTGCTGTAACTAGTATAAATATCATTAAGTGTATAGGGACCTATATGCTATTACGAAAAGTGTAAGGTGTAATATGTGTTTGTCTTGTTTCAGTCGTGTGACAAATAAACTGAGAGGTAGTTTCATTTCCCTCTTCTGCTGTAACTAGTATAAATATAGTCTTGTAATTCAGTTGTACGCATTCAAGAAATAAGAACTCAGTACGATCATTTTCGCTCTCTAAAGTTCTAGGGTTTCAGTTTACACTTTTCTACACGAAGGATATAAATTCTCTCATTGATTCATTCACTGTTGCAAAACCCCTAAGGTGTGTCTGCGTTTGCCGATTGGGGAAATTCAGACTAGTTTTGATAAGGAAATCAAATTTCATAAGAGGTCAAAGTTGGTTGTTGCGAGTGAGAATCCACTTCGACATGTATCTTAAAATTAGAGTGAAGAAAATTAAACGTCTGACGAAGATGCAATTTAGAGGGAAACAGATTGCACATGGGGATAGACTGAAAGGCATTCAAGAAAACAAAAGCAGACTCCAAATGCAAATGCAAGAAAACAAAAATGGCTTCCCACCGTCCACCATGTAAATGCACACCGCCACACCGGGATAGATTGCCTTTGGCGACTGTCAAGGAGACCTCTCTGAAGCTGAATGGAACCACTTGTTTACCTTATTCTTCTTCTTTAGCAGTACTACAAATGGCAAGAACCTCCAAAAGGACTTTACGAGCCCTTTGTGCAGCACGAAGAGTATTTTGGTCACTTGAGGTCACGAAAGCCCACATTGGAATTAGACCTACGACGCATGGTGTCCATCATACTCAGTGTGTCATTGTGTCTCTTGCCCGAAACCATGCTCTCCGTGTATGGAACAACATCAAACTTTAATAGACGATAATGTACTTGATAATGGACTGGATACTCCTTTCTTTCTCCAATAGAAGTATTACGGTTGTACAACATATCTGTCATCTCTCCACAAGGACCTCACCATTTTGCCGAAATCCCAATATGCAATCGATTGCCAGGAAGCAGTGTCTGACAGTGCACATTTTAGTCCACGACACCTCAACATCCTCTTCATTCATTCCCCATATGTGAACCACCTATATGCCCACCAATTTTGACAAATAAGCAGGGCAAGGGAATCTTTCAAGACAGAGAGTTTCGTATCACTGTTGGTCTAATAAGCAAACTTCTGGCATGGCCGCACGGGCATGTCTTTGAACAGCCCATCGGTCATACTAAATGCCATAGTCGCCGCATCTCCACCATGGTTATTCTAAGTCTAGCGAGAAAAATGCCCATTCCATACACGATGCTAATACATAATGACTACAGGGTAAACCGGACTCGAAAAGCCTTAGGCAATTGTAACTTTATTCTTGCATAATTTGAGCCATACGGCATCAACATATTTATACACTCCAACCAAAGAGGAAGACTGACAATGATATTCTAGAATCTAGCACTTAGACCAAAAATCATGCTTTACAATAAAACAAACATTGTTAATAAAGAAAAAACAAAAACAAACAACGGGACTAAATAATACTCCTATCAAAGACATATCGTTGGGTACAAAGGAAAAGAGCACGCCGCCCTCGCCGCCGTATGAGGGACATAGAGGTAGCACGATCGCGGTAGAGGGAAATAAAGCTCGGGTTTTTTATGAGAGAGTGCCAGTTTTTGCAAACGCACTTGAATCGAACAAGAGATTTCATAGGAAGCCTCAACAGAATCTCCATGAGTAAATCTTCCGATAAATTTTCGATTGCCATTTGATAAGCAGTTGGTGCGAGCTGCTTGGCGATTGCTTTTAGGCCTTTTTATCTTCTTTCACGTCTCTTCTCCTCGAGCCAATTGTCAACGAGAGAGACCCAGTCCACTCTGGGGTTTGAACAACTGTCTAGTCTTAGGTGACACTAAAAATACATTTATGTGGACCCAGTCCACTAAGGGTTACTTTGCGGATTAGATCACAATAGAGGGCTGCTTTTTGGGAAAAATCATAATGGGCTGCGTGGATGCTTTTCTTTGGGCTACTGTTGGCTTCTATTTTTATTTCTTCAAGCTGCATCTACATTGTTTTAGGTGCATGTTTTGGGTGTATGGCTCTCTGTATTTTTGTCTTTTTCTTTGTAGCTTGTTGACCCCTGGTCAACTGGTTCCGTTTGGGTCCGAGGTGGCTTGCCTTCCCATTAATCTTTGTAATTCCTTCAAAGTTTAATGAGATTCTCTTTTGCTTTTCAAAAAAAAGAAAATACATTTATTTTCCCTTAGGCTCTGTTTGGAACTTATGGAAAGAAAAGGAAGAGAAGGGAAAATAATTCGGAAAGAAAATGGGAGAAAATGAGGGGGGAAATTTCACTATTCCTATAGCTCTATTTAGCCATTTTCTCTCATCTTTTCTCTCCAACCAAACAAGGTATGAGAAATTTTTTAAACTCTCTCTTCCTTTCCCTATTTTCCGTAAGGTTTTTGACAATTTCACTTGCCTATGCTTTATTAGCTGAAAATTGAAATAGCACTAACGTTACGAATGATTCATCCATTTCAATTTTCCCTTTATGTTAGTTGACTGTTAGATTGACTAACGGTTCTAACAACAAAATTTGTGGTCATTCTTTCATCCTTTATGTTTTAAGTTTTGAGTCGAACCCAGGCACCTGTTGTCCCCAAAGGAATAGCATGGGTGTTGTCCCCATCTGGGCCGTCTGTCTCGCATTATGGACGGCTCTGATCTGTTCGGCAATGAATGGCTCAGATCCGTCCACCGTGCAAGACGGACGACACAGATGGAACAACACTTATGTAACAGCAAGGCCCCGTTTCCGTTTGGAGTCTTACCCTTTCTGTTGTATGTTTGGAGTAACGTTATTGCTATACCATTTTTAGAAAACAAAATTATAACTCAATCAACCACTAAGAATTGCATATGATTCGAATTTTTTTTTTCTAGCAGTTGATTTACTAAATTAAGAATTAAACATATGCTTTTCCATAAAAAGTCAATTGTGATAGTTTCCGCTAAGGAACTTTTTTATTTTTATTTCGGTTTTTCATGCTTTTTGAGCCATGTCATATTGTCATTCTCTCATAATTCATCAACTAAGAAAGCCAAAAAACTAATAATTTAAGGCTTTGATTGGCAAAGTTGCCAATTTTCCATTTTTAGTTTTCAGAAAATTGGAAACTAGTTTACGTTTTCACCAGTTTTTAGTTTTCATAAACATGTTTGGTTCAAAACCGCTTTCAACTTTTGAAAAACCAAAATACGCTGAAAATATGTTTGGTACCTCACTTTCTATTTTTTTTCTTCAATATAAATATAAACACTATAACCCCAAACAAGAGATGAAGTATAAACATAGAAATTTACAATGTGCACCAGGGACTCTCATCCTCCCATTGTCACCAAAGTGCAGGGTGTACAAGCAAATTCCTATATAAGAATGTGCTCGCAACAAGTCACACTGTGAGTACTTCCTGCTCTAATTCCTAACTGTTTACAACCAAATTTGGCAGGCTCAGCCAAATGCCTTGGTCCGTAATTAAAGAAATTGAATTAGGCCTTTGAGGCCTAAAATGTAAAGGCCTCAGAAGGCTGACAAGGCCCAATACAATAAGTTAGCACGGCTGAGGTTTAATTTAGATCAGAAAATAATCATCTCATTAATTTCTGAAAATTATTGGTGACGCCTAAAAAGATAAAGATAAGGTTTGATCCCTAGAAAAGAGGGAGGGATCGTTACAAAAGCTTCCCCATGCAAAAAGATAAGAATTGGTACAGATAATGCCTCTTTTGCCGTTAAGCTTCCATGAATTAAGAGATAACATTTGTTAGACAAAGAGGCCTGCCCGAATTGAACTCTCCAGCCATGAGCTCATGCAGCATGGAGGGAAATATTGCAAGGTCTAAATTGAATTTCAAAAAAATGGAGGTTAACGGATTAAAATGGAGTTCTATCTCCAATCTGAGCAACAAATTCATTGATAAGAGAATTTGAAATTCAAAAAGCATTAACAGAATATTATGAACCCATGGCCTATAAATTCAGAAATCAAAGAAGGATTACGGGTTCCTCAACCACAAAGCTCACGCTTTCAATCACTCTACTCAGAGTTTTATCCCTCCACTCTCGTGGATTCTTTCACTGTTCTTGTTCTTTTTTCGTTTCAAAACATTTGCTTAGCTCAAGACTAACACTCGTACATTTTCATAATCTGTTGTACTCCAAGCCTTCGTTAATTTTCGATTAATAAAGTTTGGTCTTTAGTTCATCTCGTTTTTATCCATTTTTCAAACCGTTTGGGAAATTATAAGTCCTTCAAGGCACGACGAACTCGCGTGGTTCTACCCTTTGGATCGTGCCAATCGCTTAAGATACGAAGTCAGGAGATGGCACGGGACCTATCTCAACAATTGGACTGCAATCCAGTCCTGGCACGCCCGCATTAGATCGCTCAGGCCTTGACGTTCACGTTTAGGCCTTCGCGGTTTCCTTTATTTTTTCAACACCAGACAAACATTGGCACGCCCGGTGGGACCCCAAGAACATGGGTCGACGAGGTACTCAGAAAGATCAGAAGGATCAATCCCAACAAGATGATCCAGATTGGCAAGCCGAAACAATGGCTGAAGCAAAAGAACAAGCAGAACTCGAAGCAGCCCTTCGAGAGTCCTCACAAAAGTCTGGCAGTTCAGTGCCGTCTCACCTCAGTTCTCAAGAGCTGAGTGAATCTATGGAAGTCATGCGTAACCATATGATAATGCAAATCAAGAAATGTCCCAGGACATTTATTACACGGTTGGTTCAGCCATGAATGAGATTAAGGATTCCAATATGCAACTTTCAACGAGTATTGGTCATCTAACCATGAATGTTGGTGCCATGTCTGAGACGTTAAACAATTCCATGCACAACGTGATGGCTGTTATGTTAAAGGATGGGACTAAAGGCAAGGAGAAATCTGATCCACCTCCCCAACAACCCGTGATCCCTCAGTTTGGTGTTTTTGGGACCTCCTAGGGACATCAAACGTTGACGGGTCAAGCTTTACACCAGGCTTCTAGTTCCAATTCTCCAGCTTTTGGAAGACAGTTAAAAACATGCCTTGGTTCTGGAAATCCATCTCCAGCTAGGCCTACAGAAAACCCAGAAAGACGACTCATGCTCGGGGGCAGTTCACCTCTCAAGCCTGGGTATACAAGGCCTCCAGCTAATACAAATCAATACCCATATGGCTATACCCCTCGTGATACCCAGGGGGTATGGACAGGCTTACATGGACAAGCTACCCCTACTGGACAACAAAACCCACCAATCCAACAAGCCGTTCAAAACCATTTCCCTGGACCAGACCCAGCAATGGGAAAGGATCAGGTCATAGCGTTGTTACAAGAGCAGTTGGGCCCGGAGTTCAAGCCTATGGGTAGGCCAACGTACACAAAGCCACACTCAAAAGATGTTGATAGAAAGGCCTTCCCCAAAGGGTACAGAGTTCCAGAGTTTCATTTATTTTCAGGGGAGGACATCCGTGAATCTACTATTGAACATGTGGCTCGGTTTCAAGTGCAATGTGGTGAAGCAGGTACTGAAGATGCATGGAAGTTAAGGTTGTTTCCCAACTCCTTGACACATACAGCCTTTACGTGGTACATAAATTTGCCTCCTAATTCAGTTAAGACCTGGAGGCAGCTTGGAGACTTGTTTCATCAGCAATTTTACGGAGTTGAACCTGAGGTAACTATGGCAGATTTGGCAGCCTTGTGCCAACTACCAGATGAAGGTGCTGAGACATTTTTGTCAAAGTTTAAGACGGCCAGGTTCAAATGCAAAATCCCTCTTCCAGAAAAGGAGTATGTACGTTTGGCCATGAATGGGCTAAACTTTGAGCTTAAGAAGAGATTCCATGGAATAGAATATAGAGATTTGTTGGAGTTGTCTGCCAAGGCAGCCCGATATGAGAAGATTTTGAAGGAAGAATAGGACCGAAGAACTGCATCTATTGGCACATATTATAGAGATCCTAACTTTGAGATCACGGCTGTGGATAGGGATTTCAACCCTGAATGTGTTGTTGCTAAAATGGTCAACAAGAAGCCATATGTTCTAAAAACTGGAGGCATGGAGCTGAAGAGTATTCACCCTCCAGCAGGCAAGTCAAGTAAAGTCTACACGTTTGATGTGTCCAAGGCTGAGGCAATCTTTGACCAACTTGTAGCTGACAAGTTGATCAAATTCCCCCAGGGACATACCCTCCCCAAGCCTGAGGAGCTCAAAGGAAAAGAATATTGTAAGTACCATAATTCTTGGAGTCATACTACAAATAATAGCATTGTTTTTAGAAATGACATACAGGATAAGATTGAACGTGGTGAATTCAAGTTTGAGGCCAAAGAGAACATGAAAGTGTTGGGAGTGGATGTCAACCTATTTCCAGCAGAGCTGAATACGAATATGGTCTCTGTGAACACTAGATTCATGCCAAGGGCTGCTCCAAGAAGCAGAGTCAGTTTGGGGGCACCATCAAGAGTAGCATACAAGAGAGATTACAAAGAATACCCGTCAGAAAAGAGTTTAGGCCTCCTTACAGAGAAAGGCCTAAACACTATCAGTCCAGAAGGAACAGACCTGTGACAGCGATACGGAAGCCACATAGGCATGCTGAGACGTTCATTTGCCATGAATGCGGTCGACATCCAGATACTCCCAGGCCTGAGATGACGGGAGCAGCTATGTTTAATCCCAATCACAGGCCTGGACGTTATATCCGACAACAGGTCCAGAGGGTTCCAGAAAGACGTGTTTTAGTTATCTCTAGGCTCAGAACGGGCCTAGATGAAGTCCAGGAAGACCTCCATAAGCTTACAATCACTGCTCCAATTGCTGGCAGGCCTAGGACCGTGAAACCCCTCAATCACTCCTCCAAATGAGTGGTTTAGGGTTAAGCATCCTAAGTTTCCTCCAAAGCCACCAATGATATCAAGGTCTCAAAAATGAAGACATCAGAGGATTATACAAGCCTTTAGACGAGAGAGAGAGAGAGGAGGGTGAGATTTCAGAGCGGATGGAAGAAGAGTCATGGAAGCAGTCATAGTTGGAAAGCCTAGAACGAGACGACATGGACTTAGATGACTTTACCATTCAATGAGTTCAATGGTCAATTAGCCTACTTAATCACGGTAATATTTAATACCGTTGGATCATCTATTGTCCGTTTCCAACTCCTTATAACGAGGTCTTTGTTACTCCCTCCGTTCCAAAATGTTTGCCCCCTACGAAACTACGTGCAATTTTCAAACTAAAAAATAATATAGTTACAAAAATAATTTTCTAAGCAATATGGATCTTGTTTGATAGATCTCATTGAGAACTTTAATATGGTGCAAAAAAATTTGAAAATTATTTTGGTAAATACATTATTTTTTTAGTTTGAAAATTGCACGTAGTTTCGTAGGGGGCAAACATTTTGGAACGGAGGGAGTATTTTTTTTTTATTCACTTTGATAATAAAAAATTATTGACCATTTAGAGTCTGTGAAGAGCATTAGACAAGTTAAAAGTTATTTTCTTCAAATAACATTTCAAATCTACGGAATCACATATGTGTTAAAAATTACAATTCACGATCAAAATTCTAATTACTAACCCTAAATTTATTTCGAAACCATAGTAAATTATCTTTCTTTTTTTTTATCAACCATAGTAAATTATCTTCGATGAAAATAATTTCGGCATGATTACTTTTTTCGATGAAATTTAAAAATTGAATCGTGAAAGTCATATCGAAAAGGCAAGTTGTTCAAATATTGTCAAAAGTATATTGTTCTTTAAAGATAAGTCATGTTAAAAATAAGTACCTTCACCTCGTCTTGCACATGCTTCTTCCCGTAGAGGAGGAATTAACCCGTTTGTAAGGTGGAGCATATGGAGATTGATGCTCCCTTTAGTCAGCTAAACCATGACAAGTTACAGTTGGAGTTAAATCTTCAAGCTGTAATGAATTTTTCCAAATGTAACTTCCCATTTATGTGTGACAGCAAATTGTTGAATACTTTGTAGCTGTAACGTGTCGATCCTCTCTTTCTCTTTTTCTCTTTCTTAAGACTTACAACTTGCTAGTATATTATGTATAATCGCTACTAATAAAAAAGCTATGTGCGGTGGTTGTACAAATTTTCTGTCATCTATGAAAAAATTGGATTTAATATAAGTTGGCTTTTCCGGCTTGTGTGTTACCAATTTTGGTAAGTAAAAGGAAAATTTACAATAGAACTTAACAACAATACTTCATTAAAAAAACCGCAACCTACTCACACGAACAGTTTGCAAACCTAACAACAATACTTCATAGGGTTAACGGCCCTTGAAGCATAGAACATGAATTCAAAGAAACATGGTTATATGAATTTAAACAAACCACCACCTTAACATAATATTAAACTAACATTTAATCCAATATAGATTTTTCAATCACACATTGTAAGTTTGACAGTGTGATGTTTAAATAGCCGGTCTTTGGTGTAGGCCGGAATAGAACAATCTCCTTCAGTATGATGCAGGTACCAGCCTTAAAGTATCCCTGGAAACAATTCTTCGTCGTATGCCTTAGGATGGATGCATGCTCACATAGTTCCTGTGGGATCCTGTTCCCAAAAAAAATACATGTAGTAAGTATGATTTGGGGTGATAAAAAAAGATGGAGAACGAGGTAACTATGATTTACCTTCAACTCCAGCATTGGCTCTCCTAAATTGGAACGCACACATGATTTGACCAATGCGACAACCTAAACAATAAGACTTCTCAACTAACAAATCACAAGTTCAATTTTTTACAATAATTGATATTTTAAAAAGAGAGGGCCAAGAATTAGACAACTCACGAGTGGGATCCGTTTGAGATTTTTCATTTTGTTCACAATAGCCAAATCTGTGTACTTAGGATCTTGCAGGTACCCTTCTAGAAGTATCGAAAGAGAATCCGTTGATGGTGATATCTTCCTCTCCGTGTGTGATTTCAAGTAGCGGTCCAGCGGAGCATTGTCAGGAACATGAGAACGGATCCTGGAGTCTCCATGAATGGTTAGGGTCCCTGTAGCCAAGCCAAGTTGGACCTTCTGATACAGAGAATAGGGTATTGCCATGATATCTGATCGGTAAAGCCACAGCCTGCCCAGAAGCAGGTTGAATGATGACGGAATGTCCAACACATGGAACTCGACATCAATTTTGAAGTTCTCAACAACTACTTCCATTTGGACCACCCCAATCACCCCAAGTCTTCTTCTTTGAGATATCCAAATTTAAAAACCAACGGACTGTGGGTCCGGTCAAGGTTTGCTGAAACATTTGAGCCATTGCATTCTTCTCAACATCATACATGGATAGAGTACCCACACATGTTTGCAAGTGAGCTTTCAGATCTCCACTTCCATCAAATTTGTCCCAATCAATGGGTTTGAACTTCTCTGGGAGTTTAGCATCGAGGAATAGGCACAACTTTTCCATGTCAATGCCTGTAGCTGCTATCTTCTCCTAGTTCTGGACAGATTCCTCAAGTCTGGCTATCTTAGCCATCATTGCTTCCATTCCTGGACCGTTCTGTTCCCCTGACATTTTTCCTGATGGTGGCGAGAGCCGTGAGGTTACTTTTTGGATCATAAGCATCATTTGAGCCACTTGCTTACTGTTGGTTGTTCATTGTTCTTCCAAGGCTTCCTTGAGGATTTGAACTTTGGTTTTCTCCGTTTGATCTACGTTTCTTGCCATAGGAAGACTTGCTAACTGTACTGTTTCTGACTCAGTTTGAACCAAACGCTGTTGGGAGTTCGAGTCCAACTAGGTATGGGATTTTTCTTGCTTTTGCCAATGATTACGTACTGATGGTATAAACCAAAACAAATTAAATGATGTTGTATGAAAATATGTGTAATTTGAAAAAGGAATTTATTTACACATGAAAGAATGAAGTGAGATGCATGATGCACAGGATTGCCCCAATTTTCTTTGCATTTTGTTGGATATGTTCAAATCCCTTGATTTTGGAAAATAACGGCCAGACCGCTGAAAAGGTTGCCTACATATCCCTGTAAAGAGGAATCAGGTCGTTTACGTAGTTCGGGACTACAAATTTGCTCATTTTCTCAAAAAGATGTTCTTTAAGCATTAATCATCAGGCAACATACAAACTGTTTTGATTGGTTTGAGAAACAAATCATAACGAACTCCATAAGTAAACTATGACAGACTTGATAAGAAAATACAATAGACTCCATAAGCAATGGCAGCAGACTTGATAAGGAAAGTACAAGAAACTCGATAAAATAAATGATGATGACTTAATTCAAAAAGGGCCCAGATGGCTTGATTGAACTTGATATCTCCCTCTTATTTTAACCGTTACTTCATGGCATAGGCTGGCTTGGTGATGCTGAGCTTGCCGCCGGACTAGTTTCACCAACCTTCTCATTCCCTTTGCTAGATTTGGCGATCTCTTCTTTCTGCTGATTCTGCAGAGCATGTTGTTCCTTGAGCTGTTGAGGAGTTAGGCAGTCATTTTCACGAAGGCAATCCTCATAGCATGCATCACAGTCACATTCATCCTAGTATTTATGTCCAGTAACTGGGTCTTCGAAGTAGTACACTGGTTGTCCTTCAGGTGTGAAGTACTTGATTGGCGGCATGGTTGTGAACTCATCATCTTCTTCCCCAACTACAACAGTAATCTTGTCAGGTATTTCTCTTGGATTGTTGTCTTGAGGGAAATAGAACTTCCATTCAGGGTAGCTTTCAGAGTCGTCCCATTGGAGAGACGATCCGGGCTAGTTTGATGAGACAAGCTGGTCGATGAGTTTATCGAGCTTTTCATCTTTGGGAGCCTTTTTCCTGGGTTCCCATGGCTTGAATTCTTCAATTATCCCGGCTGGTGCGCCATGGTGGGTCGAAAAGGTGGACTTGAACCTCTTGTTGCCAGAATGATCACCCATTTCATAGCTACTGACTCTGACAAAAGGAAAATACACATTGCTTTTATTTTGGAAAATTAGAGCCATTTGTAGTAGCTTGAATTTTAAAAAATGGGACTTTTTTTTTGGGTATCCAGCATAACTGGTGATTATTGGGGTAATTCTTATACGAGTGAGGTGATAACCTAAGGCCGATCTAACTTGTGCATGCATGCAAAATGAGAGCAGAATATACAAGAGCGGTAAATAGTAAACCGGTAACATGAAAGTGAGATATATGAAAGCGGTAAACAGTTAACAAGATATATCACATAATCCTACCCCGTGGGTCCTGTCGTAGGTTAAAAGGTTCTTCGGTTTTCTAAATGCAAAGGCCGGTTTTGGTTTAGGGGGTTCCCTAGACTAGAGTCAATATTTGCCTTCCAGTGCCAAGTGTACTGCATGGCAAAGGTCAAAGCGGTAGGCTGACTCATCATCGTCCAGGGTTGCTGAGCATCTTGGGATGTCCTAACACCAGCAAGCTGGGTAGGGTAACCAAGGCGCAGCAGCGGGGCTTATCCAACATCAATGCACGTGTAATGCAAAAGTTTGGCAATAAAATAATTTTCAAAATCCCACAAATATTTTTCAAGTTTGGCTCACTTAAATTAATCCGTATTTTGAAAATCTTACACAAGCAAACAACCCAAAAAGTTTCAGGGAGGATGGCCAGGCGAGGCCCTGTTAGTCCACCATTCCTTCCTTCGATAGCGCGAAGCATTTTCGTTTTGATAAGCTTTGAGGGGTCGTTTTACAAGTGTAAAGAGATCAAGAATAAAGATTAATTTAAAATTCCCAGCGGAGTCGCCATTTTGTGGAAGGTGCCACTTTTTGTTCGAAAAGGGGGTTTAGGGAAAAAGAAATTTTGGAGTTGCCGAGAAACCGTTTAGAAAAAAGGGGTTTGGTTTGCGAAAATAAGATTTGGATTCGGGAGCCAGGTTACAAGCAGAGAAGGTTTTAGTTTGAAAAATCACCCCGCTTGCCTGAGAAACACTCGGTCTTTACTAAATATTTGTGGGATTTTTGAAAAAAAAATACTTTTTATTGTGAAACTCCAATTGTATAATAAAAACTAATTTATGATCATGTGATACGATAACAGACGGAAAACAAAACAGGAGATAATAGGCAGAAAATAGAAAACAAAGCAACAATCAAGAACAGAGCATGACAATTTTATTTTTACCAGATATGCCGTGGCATACATTCTTGTACCGTGCGGTGTATGTAATGTGCCGTACGACATAGTCGAAAATGATTTTTTGACAGCAAACAGAGGATAATGTAGCTTTTCAAAGAGGAGTTTTGCTTAATCGAAAATCATCATTAATAGACAAAATGCTAACATAAATAATGTATCTCTCAAAACGGCTATAGTCACGCGATAATGAATAATATTGTGTTGACACCAGATTTTGCCCCACCCTTATTTCTTAAAATCAAGCTGACGACGTCGACATCCGCAAGGTAGAGACGCCCGACCATCAGAAATCAGAAACAACTTTACCGTGTAGAACGCGCGATTCCCGGTAAAAGGTAGAAATGGCACGGTAAAACCACCGATGCCACGAAACTCAATTTCCAATATCAGTTTTATCTAACATCTGCATGTGCATAGCTTGGATGACAAGTATGCCATTTCAGGAGGCTGTAGCCCTCCCTTCTATACATCTAATAGAAATCAGCTCCCGGAAGCTCATTTCTTGGCCTACCGGCCAACTATATCATTAGGACATCCAATCGAGCATCAGACCGTTGGATGTGCCCATCTTAGCATTACAGAATGACTAGTTCAAACCGCGTCAAGATCGGACGACGATTGGCCGTTGAACCATCACTCCCCCTGTACCCTTACCCGGTCGATGCCGATGAACAGGGCCAGGAGATCCAGGTTTTATCTGAATAACTTCAAATCTCACCAAACTTCATATTTAAGCTTGACGTGATGAAATTAAGCCTCACATCAAGTATCGGGCAATTCCGAGCCCGTTTGATATTTCCGGGGACATTGCGCTTCCCGAGACGGCCGATTCCAGGATCATGGACATCGACACTCAATTTTGAAGATCAACACCATTGATAATTCATTTCTAACCATTCTAAAGTTCGCTATAAAATTTCAGGTCAATCAGACTTCATTTGGTCATCCGATCGCTTACAACGCTCCAATTCAACCGAAAGCCGGGCGATCACATTTCTCTGTCTTCGGAGCATAATTTGGAAAAATGGACGTCGCCATGATGCTCAGGACGCCTTAAAACCCTAGGGAAACCTTCCTGAAAGGACTACACGCGAGCACGGTCGAGTCGGGACTGCACCGTGCGAAGCGGTGCAAATCCCTAGGCTCCTATAGAATAAGCGCCTACCCCAAGGCAGCCATTGGCTGCCCTCCACGTATCCTAGGCGCCCAAAGAATGGGCTCCTAGCCTCCATATAAATATGAGAAGCCATTTTGGCTTCTAGACACAGACACCTCACACACCTCTGAGTTTCGTTCCTCCAATCGCGATCGTTTGACCCAGCGGGGAACTGGAACTCGGAGATCACTAGCTTTAGGCGGTAGCTCTGCCGGGTTTCTTAGAAAGGAACCTCGGTAGTGAGAGTTGCACCGAAGCTCTGCCCGATTCCCTAGGCGGAATCTCGGGATATAGATACTACGCGGAAGCTTTGCCAGTTTTTCTCCGAGAAGAACTACCGGTGGTCAGGGCTAAGCGGAAGCGCTGCCGAATTTTTGGTAGAATCTTTCCCGGTCATTTTGGACCAGTCTAAATCAACCAGTTCTGCCGTTACTCTGTCCGAGTTCCGACTCCAGATCCTCCAGTCTTGCCGTTACGCTGCTCGATTTCCGGTTCAAAATCAACCAGTTTCTGCCGGAGGCTATTGCCGATTTTCCAGGCGGTCTTATACGTCCGATTCTCTACCTAGGGTTCGAGTCGGGAGTCTGTAAGTGAATTTCAACATCAATTGTTGTTTACTTGCTTTCGGCATGTAGAATTCATACCTAGAACTGTACTGGCCCGACAACTGTCCGGGCCAGCCCCACGTCCAAACCAGACAAATTTATACTACATAGTCATACTCAGTCAGTCTAGATATCCATGAAATATATCTAAGAATAAACGTACGCTGTCGTTGTGCACCGTGTCAGTCTCGTTAGGGTTTTGCGGTGAGGAATACCAAAAGACTATCACAATGGCGTACGTGCCAAAGGGGTTTGGTACTTTAAACGGGTCCATTGGGTAGCTCTACCATCACCTCTGGGTCTTTTCTGTATCTTCTGAGATCGCTATAACCTTGACCTGACTAGCCATCCGGACAGTTGTACAAATTAATTAAAAACAAAGCATTGGGATTAAATTCCGAAATTAGTTCATATTATCATAGCTATTCATGGGTCCCTATTGCAGATCTGCCTTAGGGCACCCAATTTTGCTGCTCGCGTGCTCCGAGAAGTCGGACTATTTTTATCATTCATATCATTTACATTGTATTATGTATGCATTTTCTGATAATGTCCAGCATGCCAAGGAGTCGTAGGGTGGTCCGTCTTGACTTTGTTCCGGATCCGCAATCAGCTTCTCCCCAAAATTACCAAAATACCCTCGAGTTACCTCCATGTCAAAATTACAAAAATACCCTTGTGTTGCCCCAGGGTTAGCTCCTTGTCAAAATTACCAAAATACCCTTCCACTATAGCCGGAGTCAGTCCAGCCTACGGATTTGATCCGGAAACCACCCGGGGCCCGCCGACAGTCATCCGGACCCCCGAAATCAATTTTTACCAAAATACCCCTAGAACCTCGAAAACCCATTTTCGATACACAAACCCTACCAGGGAAGACCCGGGACCCGCCAGGGACCATTTTTCGGCTCTGGACGGCAAAATTCAATTTTTTACTATAAAGTTAACCAAGTCAGCCGTGCTCACTTTTACTCTCTAAAACTGTACCGGATATTTGCCGGGACCACTGAGTGCCTTTTTCCGGCTCCAGTCATGTTTTTTCAACTTCCCATTATAAAAATTGTTATCTCTTTACAATCACTTTTACTTCTCAAAACTATACCGGATGCATCACGGGGTCTGCTGGTAGCATTTTCGGCTACGGACTAGATTTTTGTAACTTTTCATACGGTTGTGCAAACTGCATTCCGAACCCATTTTTGGCCATGTAGCCGCTTAAATAACAACCCGGGACCCTCGTTGACTGTCGGTAGCCCCGGACGACCATTTTTCAATACTTTCCCCACCGAGTCGTGTAGTCAATCCTGACCCGTTGTGGACACCCGACGGAGAATGCCCACGCGATTATTAAAACAGTTTTTGGAGTCGCTACCCAGGTTTGAGGACCGAACCCAAGAAATGATTTTTCAATAATGACTCTTTTGTCCAACGGTTTGAAAATGATTTTTACCGGTCACACGAAAACCAATATTGTTACGGATTTGGGGGTTTGGTTACGAGAGGGAAAGGGTTTTAATGCATCCCCCTCGCCCGGTCCGTAAATAGGTCTCTACTCAATAATTGATGGAATATTAGAAAATGTTTGAAATCTAATTTTACGCATATAAATGGGATACGAGGATGGGAAAAACAAATGAGTACAACGAATGCAATAAATAAAAACTATGTGGATGCTTGTGCTTAGTGTATATACATGATGATGATGATGGTGATATTCAAACATGAGCTGATGTATAATAATAGTCAACAATAACAAACTTGATTAGAAAGCAACAATGATATGACCAAACAAACAAGTACACTGATCATGGATTGAAATCCAGTCTACCCCCCTGCACTGGGCTTGAGCACTCAAGGGGGTGTTGAGCGCTCAACGCCCTCTACCCAACTGCTTCTCCTTTTTTATTCTGGTTCATGAAAGCATAACCATGGCACCAAATGACTTCCGAAAACTGGTTTTTAATGTTGATTCAAGGTTAAACAACAACGAACAACAACTTGAGATCTATTCATAAATAAGATGTAAGCCTATGAGACCTTTCTTTAAAAGATAACCTTCAAAACTGAGAAACAAGAGTTATGAAAGAGTAGACAGACTTGGTATAATGCTACATAAACACATACACCCTTGAATAGCCCAAGTTAAAGATTAAAGACTAAAACAAGCAAAATCAGCATACTGTTCAGGAGACAGCTTGAGCGCTCAAGGCCCCCTTGAGCGCTCAAGCCCTCTCCTGGCTTGCAAGCTCTGGCAACTCCAGTGTATTTCTTTGATGTTTTGTGAGTTTTTTTGGTTGTTGATCACTCCATACTTGTTTGAGATGAATCTATTTTCTTCTTTCTCTTTTCAAAACACACCATTTGTTCTTTCCTTTAAAATGAACATCTCATCATAGAATGCTTTGATGATCATTTTTTAAGAAAAAGGAAAACAATAGGAAGAACACATTGACTTTAGAATGACAGAAAATATCATCAAAAGGTTTTACAAAATGACAAAAACTACACAAAGGTGGAAGAGCATAAACTCACAAAACCAGTCAAACATGGGTCTTGAGCGCTCAAGGACCCCCTGAGCGCTCAAGGCTTAGACAAAACACAAAAACTTTAAGATTATTTGTAGGTTTTTGTGACTTTGTAGGTTCATTACAAGTATGAGGAACTTGAATGAACCTACTTGTCTCCCTCAGAGGGACCCAAACGTCACATTATTGATGATTTTCTTCCTTTTTGCTTGAAAAGTGACTTGAAAATGGGATTTTTGGCTTGGTTGGTTGATGATCAATGCTGACTTTATAAAATCTCAAGACCCATGTGTTTATGGATTTGAAGATTGATTTTGGACAGTAAGCAAGGTTAGGAGTGGTTTTTCTAAGAGTCCATGTAACTTAGGCCTTAGAAATGGAGTTTTAAGATGTCTTGAAAAATGGTGGAAGATGATGCTTACGGATGAGTGAGAGACAAAAACGTGATTGGAGAGATGAGGGAGAGTATTTGTGGTCTGTTGGAGTGTATGAGGGTGAGAGAGTCAGCCAAGAGAGGGAATGAGAGAGTGGTGGGGGGTATTTATAAAGTGAGTTAGTGAGTGTGAGAGTGAGAGTGAGAGTGAGAGTGAGAGTGAGAGTGAGTGAGTGAGTGAGGGAGTGAGTGAGTGAGTTTGTGGGGCCAAGAGGAGCCTTTGTATGTGTTTGGGGGGACAATATGGGAGAGACAGACGCTCCTATTGCAGCAGAATCTCATAATGAGATGTCCTGCAGAATTGTTTGTAAGGGGGTTGAGTGCTCAAGACCCCCCTTAGCGCTCCAGGTGTATTTTGGAGGGGTTGAGCGCCCAAGAACCCCTTGAGCGCTCAACTGCAGAACTAACCAACTTCGCGGGGCTGCCCCAGGTGCTACCGAACTTCGTTTTAGGCGTGGTTTGACGTGTTGGAAAGGTGGTTGAGTCTACTTTCTAATCCAAGTGGTTTCAATGCAAAATGATTTGTACATCCAATTGTGTGACCATTTTACCTTCAAGAGGTCAGGAAAATGGGTCATTTTAGCAAAACATGCATATCTCCCTCATTTCAAAACGGATTGGGATGTATTATATATCGATAAAGAGGTTTTTGAATGTACTAAAAGATGGTATAGTCTTGGGTTTGTTTTGAGGAGGTTTTGATTTGGGTTTTGGTGGATTTCAAGCACTTATTCAAGCCCCAAAGTGTTTTGTTGGTCCATTTTCATCATCGGGATTGCTAAGGACTTTCATGGGTTCAAATTGGAGTGTCTACAGTTGCTCCTCTTTGACGAGACTAGACATCATTGATTTGATGCAAGTATTGTCAAAGACTAAGACAGCCCAATCTACTGGCCAAGAATTTCCAAAGCCACAAAACAAAACATTTAAGTGACGTGGTCGTGCTCGACGAGCTGCCTACGTACCCCGTTATAGGGATCAGACCAGCGTAGTTCTTTGGGGCGATGCAATGCTGATACGTGTAGATGTGCTATGAAATAAAACTATATTTAAAGAAACACATCAAACAAGCATGCAAGCATAAGAATTGATTTGACTTGGTGTTCGACCATTTTGGAGTTACAAAAGTGTGTGTGTCCATTCGAAGTCACGAGATTGTGTTTGTGTGATCGTTCAAAATCAAGAGAGTGCATGTGACCATTTGGAGTCATGAGATTGTGTTCATGTGACCATTCGGAGTCACGAGAGTGGTTGTGACCGTTCGGAGTCACGAGATTGTGTTCGTGTGATCATTCGGAGTCACGAGAGTGGCTGTGACGAGATTGTGTTTGTGTGACCGTTCAGAATCAAGAGAGTGGTTGTGACCGTTCGGAGTCACGAGATTGTGTTTGTGTGACCGTTCAGAGTCACAAGAGTGCATGTGACCGTTCGGAGTCACAAGAGTGGCTGTGACCGTTCGGAGTCACGAGATTGTGTTTGTGCGACCGTTTGAAGTCAGGAGAGTGCATGTGACTGTTCGGAGTCATGAGATTGTGTTCATGTGACCGTTCAGAGTGACGAGAGTGGCTGTGACCGTTCGGAGTCACGAGATTGCATGTGCCTCAGGCTTTCCTGACCTTTGGCAAAATACGAATCAGATTCAAAATTGGTTTCCTGGCCCGCTAAGCAACCAACAAACAACATGTTAGTCAACAAGTTTTCCTGGCTCGTGAAACATTAAGCAGATATATGGAATCATCATAACATGGATCAACGAGTTTTCCTGGCTCGCGAAACATTAAGCAGATATATGGAATCATCATAACATGGATCAACGAGTTTTCCTGGCTCATGAAACGTTAAACAAACAATGTACAAATCAACGAGTTTTCCTAGCTCGTGAAACGAAATCATCATCATACGAGTTTTCCTGGCTCGTGAAACGTTCAGTAAATACACAAAGATATCAACGATAAGTTTTCCTGGCCCAAAGGATTGTGAACTTGGTATGCCAGCTAGGTGGCTAAGCAATTTGATAGTGACTAAAATGATTGGATGAACCAGCTAGGGGGTCAAATGATTACAGTGCACCAGCTAGGCAAACAAACGACTGGGGTGCGCCAACTAGGCGGCTATGACGGGTAAGAAATCTATCTTGAAGTAATGAAGAGAACCTTAAGCATTTATCCCATATTTGATTCAAAAATTGTCCCGCAGGAAAAGTTGATTGAAAATATTATCCCGCAGGACGTTTGATGGATTTTTTTGAAAAGATTGTCCCGCAGCACAATTGATTGATTGAAAAGATTATCCCGCAGGATGATTGATTGATTGTTTGAAAAGCTTGTCCCACAAAACAGTTGATTGAACAGATTGTCCCGCAGGATGATTAGGTGATACTCATGTTTCGACACTTGACGGCAACAACGACACTTATGACAACAGTCTTTTCTTAAAAAGTGGGTGGAGCAATAGAGTGCTGCTTTTGCTTTACTGTCTTTCCTTTTGGCTAAAGTTTGAGTTTGAGTCTGACAAAGCTTGGGTTCTGGACTTTGAGTTTTGGTTTGCCTTGGTCGGGGCTTGGTTTTTGGGTTGGTTTTTGCTGAGGCATTGGGATTTGGATTGGCTTTTGCCGAGGTTTGAGCTGGAGCTTTTGGGTTGACTTTTGTTGGGGCTTTGGATTTTGGATTGGCTTTTGGGTTGAGACTGGGCTGACGTGCCCCAATTTTAGGTTGACATGCCTCCATGGATGATGGACCTCGGTTCTAATTCTCCTTCCATTGATGGTTTCAGGCGAACAATTGACTATGTACCAAAACACGAATTCTTCCATGCATCGAAATTGTTCTCCACGAGTCAAGGACAGACTAGACTGCGATAGTTTGACTCTTTTGACCAAGAGGTGGATTTTGACAATATTGACAAAACTGAGGGATTTGACCAACCTTATAGACAAGGGGGGACTTCGATAAGACTGATAAGACCGAGGGATTTGATCATATTTTTGGACAAAAGGGGGGACTTCGACAGTATTGGCTTCAAAGGATAGGAAAGGTCTTTTATTCAACTGAGTGACTCTCTTTAATGGTGCCCCTGACCGGGCGAAAAAGGTAGGGGAGACTGCGTTGATTCGAAGGATGTGGAAGATCACATTGACTCGAAGGAAATGGAAGACCACGTTGACTTGAAGGATATGGAAGACCATGTTGACTCGGAGGATATTGAAGACCATGTTGACTCGATGTTCTGAAAAGATGGCAGACATGCCTCACTGCTAATGCTGAAATTGCCATGATAAAATTGGATTTTGATTACTTTTCCCTCAGGATTTCAAAATTGTTTCACTCCATCAAATGATGATCATTCAAATCGATTGTTTTGTCAAAACAGGAGATTTCTTATCCTGAACCCATGCCCCCGGTTACTGATGATGCCCCATTGACTTTCAATTAATATGCCCTTGTTTGGAGGGCTGCTGATGAAGACTCATTGATGTGCCCCAGTTTGGATTTTGGCATCGGCTGACACCAATGTTTGCGCAATGCTTTGACTTTTATGGGAGATTATATTGTTCCCTTTTTGGACTGGGATTCTCACTATCAAGTTGCGTTTTTCAATCTGAAAGGACTTTATTCAGGTTATAATGGTGCCATGGTTTTGGGCTTGACAAAGAAAGGATAGTAGGCTCAAAATTTTTATTTTTCTTCTGGTCATCAAAGCTGGCAGCTATCTTTAACTCCATTCGTTCCCTTTTGCTCTCGTTGGGTGCTTTCTTTTGATTTTTCTTTTTCTTTGTCCACCTTTTTACTCTTTGATGGGCACTTTCGTTCATGTGATTCTCCTTTTTCCATTTCCTCAGTGCTTCTCACAATGGTGCGCCATTGTCATGTGCCTATGAGTTTGGCACTTCGACTCTCATAATGCTTCGAATCGTCACGCGCCTACATCTTTGGCACTTTCGCATTTCTTATTTCACCCCAGTGTGGGGGATAGCTGCTTACGTGGGTTCTTTTTCAAAGAAATTGATTCAGGTTCAAAGGGGCTTGTAATGGATATTTATGTGAGGAACTAAAAGCAAAGAATGTCTTTCTTCATTCTGAATTGCGCAACTTGATAGAGAGAATCTGTGCATGCTCTAACTTTTGCCTAGATCTCGTTTCAAAGTTTGATGTAGCAAGCTTTGTGCCTTAACTTTTGCATAGGCCGTCCTTGCGGGTTTTCTACCTAGCAGGCTTTTTCTGCGTCGAAGCATTGCTTCTTGATGGCATCGAGGAATGGTCCCTTGGAAATCCTCCTTGTGTGGGGCGATGGTTCAATCAAAATTCATCTCGTGTTTCGAAGTGATTATCATGTTTCTCAATTGATGGTGGAAAACAACTCCTAGTTGAGGGATTATTGCAAAAACTCAAATTTATGATGACAATTCAACACAACAGCATGACATTCGAGACTACAAAGCTGACTCTCCTTTTGTTTTTGTTTTTTGCTTCTTTTTTTTTTGGACGACAAAACAGGATATTACAGACTCGAATTTGAAAAACTTGCAGAAACAAGAGCATGACAGACTCGAAGTATAGACTGACTCAATAAAAGTGAAAACTTGACTTGAAAACTCGAAGACTTCCAAGGCTCGTGGAAGATTGGACAATTGCATGGTCGCTGATGGTTCATTGGTTAGGCAAGGTTTTCAGCTCTGCCGATGGAACAGGGATGGATCCGTTGTCAATGAGATCTTGTATTTCATGACGGAGGCAGTGGCAATCATTGGTAGCATGACCGGGCACTTGATGGAAGGCGCAAAAGGCATTTGGGTCATGGTTTGATGGAAGCTTTCGAGGCAGAGGTTTTGGCTGGAGTGGTTTGAGGAGACCGGCCATGAGAAGCTCTTCATAGATCGAGGATAGGGGTGTGGAGAATTCATAAAATGTTCTTGGTTGGTCTTTGGGCCAATTGATTTGGGTTGTGGTCTTGGTTGGTTTGACTTTGTTGGTGCTGTTGATTGTGAGGTTGGAGGAGGTGTTTGCATATAGGGTGTTGTCTTCCCCAGAGTAAATCTTCTCAGAAGTGGGGCCATCATTTCCTAAAATTCCATCCCGTATTGCTTCTTCAATTGCCAACCCAACATCAAAGTAGGTTTTAAGATTTGATGTCGATGCTGTCACCATGTGTCTGGCAAGTGTAGGCTGAAGATTTCAGGTAATCATTCTCATTTGGTCTTTATCGGAGGGTCGATCGGTCATTTGAGCAGCCTTTCCCATCCATCTCTTCACAAAGTCCGCAAATGACTCATTTTCACCCATCTTAGTGCCTTCGAGCTCACGGGTGGTCACTTTCAACTTGATGTTATAATTGTACTGCTTGATGAAAGCAACCGCAATTTCTTCCCATGACCTCTTCTTAGCAATGTCGAGAGAAAGGAACCACTGAAGTGCAGGCCCTTTAAGGGTTTGGCGAAACATCTGAGCCATAGTGTTTTCATCCACCTCTTGGAGAGAGAGTGAACTCACATATGTTTGGATGTGCCCTCAGGGTTTCCAGTTCCGTCGAACTTCTCAAAATCCACCGGTTTAAACTTCTTAGGGAGTTTTGCATCAGGAAATAAACATAGCTTATTCGAGTCAAAGCCGGTGGCCATAACTTTTTCATTCTTGAGGACTGATCCCTCGAGCTTAGCAATTTTCGCCAACATTTCAGCCAATTGAGGGTTTTCAGCAGGTTTGTTGACACCGGATTTTGCCCCACCCCTATTTCTTCAAATCAAGATGATGACATCAACATCCCCAACGGAGAGACGCCCGACCATCAAAAATCAGAAACAACTTTACCGTGCAGAACACGCGATTCCTGGTAAAAGGTAGACTGGCACAGTAAACCTACCGATGCCACAAAATTCAATCTTCAATATCAATTTATATCTAACATCTGCATGTGCATAGCTTGGATGACATGCATCAGGAGGCTGTAGCCCTCCCTCTCATACATCTGACAGAAATCAGCTCCCGAAAGCTTGTTTCTGAGCCTACTGGCCAACTATATCACCAGGACATCCAATCGAGCATCAGACCGTTCGATGTACCCATCTCAGCATTACAAAGTGACTGGTTCAAGTCGCGTCAAGATCGGACGACGATTGACCGTTGAATCATCGCTCCTCCTGTGCCCTACCTGGTAAAAACAGACGAACAGGGCCAGAAGATCCAGGTTTTATCTGTATAACTCCAAACCTCACTAAACTTCATATTTAAGCTTGAAGTGATGAAAGTAAGTCTCACGTCAAGTATCGGGCGATTCTGAGCCCGTTTGATATTTTTCTGGACACAGCGCTTCCCGAGACGGCCGATTCCATGATCATGGACATTGGAACCCAATCTTCACGATCAACACCATTGAAAACTCATTTCTAACCATTCTGAAGTTCCCTGTAAAGTTTCAGGTCAATCGGACTTCGTTTGGTCATCTGATCGCTTACAGCGCTCCAATTCAACCGAAAGTCGGGCGATTGCATTTCTCTATCTTCGGAGCATAGTTTGGAAAAACAGACGTCACCATGACGCTTAGAGCACCTCGAAACCCTAGGGGTACCTCCCTGGACGTTGTTGGATCAAAGGATTACGCGTGAACATTGTCGAGCTTTGCGCGGTGCAAATCCCTAGGCCCATATACTTTGGGCACCTACATGGGGTGGTCGAATGGGGGCCTGCCACGTAGGCAGACGCCCATTCCTTGGGCTCCCACCCCTTGTATAAATATGTGAAGCCCTTCCCAAGTTCAGGACACCTTTCAACCCACTGAGTCTCAATCGAATTTTCTAGTCTTAGTCGCCAGCTTGAGAATTCTTCAGCCATCTCGTATTGGTGAGTTGGGTTGGAAGCCTAGCTTAGGCAGTAGCTCTGCCGGGTTTCTCAGAAAGGAACCTCGGTAGTCAAAGATGTGCCGAAGCTCTGCCGGATTCCCCAGGTAGAATCTCGGGATATATATACTACGCGGAAGCTCTGCCGGTTTTTCTCCGAGAAGAACCACCGGTAGTCAGGGCTTAGCGGAAGCTCTGTATGAGTCCCGACTCCAGATCCTCCAGTCCTGTCATTACGCTGCCCAATTTCCGGCTCAGAATCAGCCAGTTTCTGCCGAAGGCTATAGCCGATTTTCCGGGCAACTTAATACGTCCAATTCTCTACCCGGGGTTCGAACCGGGAATCAATAAGTGAATCCAAATTACCATTCATTTATTTACTTGCTTTCAGCATGTAGTAACCATATCTAGAATTGTACTGGCCCGGCAGTTGCCCGGGCCAGCCCTGCGTCCAAACTAGACGAGTTTATACTGTACAATCAGTCTATTATCCATTGAAATGAACCTAAGAATAAACGTACACTGTCGATGTGCACCGCGTCAGTCTCGTTAGGGTTTTGTGGGGAGGAATACAAAAAGACTGTCGTAATCGCAATGGCGTACGCGCCAAAGGGGTTTGGTACTTCAAACGGGTCCATTGCGAGGCTCTACCATCACCTCTGGGTCTTTTCTGTATCTTCTGAGATCACTATAACCTTGACCTGACTACCCGTCCGGGCAGTAGTACAAAACAACTAAAAACAAAGAGTCGGGATCAAATCCCAGGAATGATTTATTTCAACTGTCCATGGTCCCTCCGGCATACCTGCCCTAGGGCACCCAGTTGTGTTGTATGTGTGCTCCGAGAAGCCGGACCATTTTTATTATTCATATCATTTACACTGTATTCTCTGTGCATTTTCAGATAATGACCAGCATGCCAAGGAGTCGTAGGGTCCGTCTTGACTTTGTTCCGGATCTGCAACCAGCTTCTCCCAAAAATTACCAAAATACCCATGTGTCAATACCAGGGTCAGCTCTACCCCCAAATTACCAAAATATCCCTGTGTTGCCCCAGGGTTAGCTCCATGTCCAAATTACCAAAATACCCCTCCACTATGTCCAGAGTCAGTCCAGCCTAGAGATTTGACCCGGGGCCCGCCAATAGTCATCCAGACCTCCGAGACCAATTTTTACCAAAATACCCCTCGATCCTAGAGAACCTATTTTTGATAAACAAACCCTATCCGGAGCGACCCGGGACCATTTTTCAGCCCTGGGCCGCAAAATTCAACTTTTTACTATAAAGTCAACTGTGTTCACTTTTACTATCTAAAACCGTACCGGATACTTCCCGGGTCCCGCCAATAGTCATCCGGACCTCCGAGACCAATTTTTACTAATTTTTACCAAAATACCCCTCGATCCTCAAGAACCTATTTTTGATAAACAAACCCTATCCGGAGCGACCCGGGACCATTTTTCAACCCCGGGCCGCAAAATTCAACTTTTTACTATAAAGTCAACTGAGTCAACTGTGTTCACTTTTACTATCTAAAACCGTACCGGATACTTCCCGGGGCCCGCCGTTTGTCAAGAATGCGGTCTGGACGAGATTTTTACAGCTTTTCATTACGATGACTATTGTACCTTATATAATCATTTTCACTCTTCAAAACCGTACCGGATACTTCCCGGGGTCCACCGTCGGCCAAGAATGGGGTCCGGACGAGATTTTTATAACTTTTCATGCGGACGTGTAAACTGCGTTCCGAGTCTATTTTCGGCCATGCAGCCATCTAAATAACACCCCGGGTCCCTTGTTGCATGTTGGCACCCCCGAAAATCCGTTTCTCCATATTTCCCCGAGCGAGTCGTGTAGTCAACCTTGAGCGGTCTCGAGTCTCGGAATCTTTCGGAGATGTCCTGGAGTTTCCGCATTATGTATACCCCATGCTTTTGTAACCGCCGGAGTCTGATGTTGTCCTCCGTGTATGGTAGAAAGGCCTACATATCCCGCTGGTGTGAATCCCCATCAATTATTAACTTTTCAGAAAACTTCAGCTTTAGGCCGGAACTACGCGAGACCTGATTTCTCCTGAGGTCAGAGAATACGTAGGCAGCCAGATAACGACCCAGTCCCGAATAAAACCTTTTTATCTGTTTGAACTACGTGATGACCTGATTCTCCTAAGACCGGAGATACGTAGGCAGCCCTAAGATCGAGCCCGGTCCAAACAACATTCTTGTACTCATTTCCCCCTTTCTGCTGTAAAAGTCTCATGCATTGTAATAAAATTTATTTTCAGACAGATTGTTTCCTTTTCACTATATGTATGTATGTTGTCACAAATTTTCATTCGCTCATGTTGAAAAAGTCTGTTCCAAGTGCCGAAATGGCGGGGTAGGGTGCTCCGGCTTCCCTACACGTGACAGTGAATTACCGAACCTTCTCTTTTCTAAAATCGCAGACCAAACAAAAACTGAGTCATTTCCATAAAACAAAATTGGGTCTCCAAACCTGAGGCATTTCTATCAAACAAAACTGGGCTTTCAAACCCGAGTCATTTCCATTAAACAAAACCGGGTACCTAAACCCGAGATATTTCTACAAACATTTTCGATAGAGACTTGACACACCGAGAATTGTGTCGAGTGGCGACTCTGAGTTATTCTCATAAATAACAAATATGGCTCAGTCATAGCTGTAAAACCCGTGTTTTTACAAATCCACGTCGCTTTGAATATCACTTGGATCAATCGGCCATCACATCTCCCACAACGCACTTCATTTTTCCCATACATCATTGTGGCGGGGGCGGTCGAAATCCCGGGCGTGACAAGGTTGTTCTTGCCGCTCTTATTGCAAGACTTCTTGGTTTTGGACACCTATGGGGATTTGTTGTGGCAGAGGGAGGCGACCCTGAATGTTTACCAATACTGCCATGAGCTGGGCAACCTGGGCATCATTCCTAGCCCCCAAGTCTTGCATCTCATTCCTTAACTGTTCACTTCCGTTTGAGTTGTCCATGCTCACTTAGTGGTTCGGGTTCGGATGTGGGTAAGTTCTTCTTGTTTGACCGAATGATTCAGGACTGACAGTAAAGCAAAAAAGTTGAACTCAAATTATGCCACTAGTTTATGGAAGAAAATGTTATGCATGTGTCATCGTCGTGTCATCCTAAGATCTAGACTACCGGTCTCGGTCTCACTTAAGACATTGCACAGATGTTTGAAACAACAACCACGGGTAAATCATGGCAGGAGGTTAAATTCCAAGCTTCGTGGAATCAGAGCCAATCTCCTTGTAGACTATCCGAGATAGAGCAATTAGATTGTTGCAATCCGGGTAGGAATGTACTTAAGGCTAGGCCAAAACACGGGGAGCCGTTCGAGCACGGCAAACACTGGAGGTATCCCAAACTCCATGGATTTAAAGTCTCCTAGACTGACATTTGTTCTATAGATTATCCTAAAACTATCATCGGGTTAGTCTACCGGTTTCGAATCTCACTTAAGGCCATTGCATTGATGATTTTCAACACCCCGGGTAAGTCATTACTCGGCAGGTTAAATTCCAATCTTCGTTGGAACCAGAGCCAATCACTTTTCTTGACTATCCGAGACAAAGCAATATGGGTGTTGCAATCTAGATACTAATGATCCCAAGGTTAGTTCGAAACATGGGTAGCCGTTTGGGCATGGCAAACGTCAGAGGTATCACAAACTTCATGGATTTAAACTCTCCTAGACTGACTTAAACAGCTTTGGAAAGTTGCCTAAATCCACAAGTTTTGTTTTGAACGGTGTATCCTTTTGGCAAGATTTGGTCAATTTGTTTAACAAGTCCTTGACAAGGACTCGATTTTGGATTTAGCGGTGAATGTACCGTATTGGTCCAATCACATCTAACTTCCATCGTATCATTGTCACAAACAGGCTTATGGGCCAACATACCCAAAAATTTACCAATTCTTGTCAACCGTGGAGGACTATTGTGTAAAAAATGTGCGCATAAAGCACACGACTCTTCATTGGGTCAAGGCAACTTCCTACTAACCGTTAAGACACCTTAAGGCTAAACGGGCAACATAATGGTACAATTACAACTATATGCAAGTACGAATGCATGGATGCAGCATGACAAGATAAGGAAAACGGTAGCACGTAAGCATGTGAGAACACATAAACCTAGCACGTGGGTCCGTCCATAATGTGAGGGTTCTATTGTTAACTATACGCAAAAGGCTAGTTTTGATCTCAAAAGGGTACCCCGGACTCAAAGCCAGCGATCGTAGTTCACCGTAAACGATGGTAACAACATGACTTATCACGATCGAGGGCTGCTCGGCATTCTGGGATTTCCCATCACCGGCAAGCCGGGTGGGATTGCCAAAACACGCCAGCGGGGCTAGGAACAATGCACATGAAATGCAAAAGTCTATTTCCAAACATTTTCAAAAATCCTACAAATTATTTTTCAAATTAAACCCACTTTTTGATTAATGCATATTTAAAGAAAATCATATAAATGCAACATAGTAAAAATATACATTAACCAGCGATCCCCAGCGGAGTCGCCATTTTGTGGAAACCCGGCGGAGAATGCCCACGCGATTATGAAAACGGTTTTTGGAGTCGCCACCCGGATTTAAGGACCGAACCCGAGAAACCGGTTAAAAATGATTCTTTTGCCCAACGGTTTGAAAATGATTTTTACCGGTCACACGAAAACCAATATGTTCCGGATTCGGGGGTTTGGTTACAAGAGGGGAAGGGTTTTAATGCACCCCCCTCGCCCAGTCCGTAAGCCAGTCTCTGCTTAATAATTTGTGGGATATTAGAAAATGTTTGAAATCTAATTTTACACATGTAAACGGGATACGAGGATGGGAAAAACAAATGAGTACAATGAATGCGATAATAAAACTATGTGGATGCTTGTGCGCCCTCATCAGAAAGGGAATAAGTCATGCCGGGACATTCCCTCCCCCGGCACAAGAGAGAATATCCATGAATGTGGACCTGCATTTCATGGCAAAAAACTGTTTCAAACATGTCTATACATCTCAGGATAGGTAAAACGCTACTAAGAAATGTACGTTCCCTTGGATCCTGTATTTACTAAGCAATGCGATATCTAGACCCTGCATGAGGCGTTGGACCTGCTTAATCATTCTTTCATACCTAGTATGCATGAACCTCAAGTCTTTACCTACGAGTAGCTTGCATGAAAACACGGGAAGATCACGATTTTCCCTTTAGATGGCCCCATTTTGAAAAACTCTTGGAAAATCTCGGCGGTTGGCTGGACTGTGCTTAAATCCATCTTTATGTCCCGGACATTAACCTCCGGAGTTTTATCCTTATAAAAAGAAGAAATTTGTCTTTTGCTGGAAGGATTTTGTTTTTTCAAAATAGAAACATATGTGGTTTAACCCTTCCCCCTTGTCAGAAAACCATTTGCATCTTTCGGGCCTTGACCCGTCTTCCAAAAATTCGGCCAGAAGACCCTCATTCATATTTTTGAAAAACAATTTTTCAAATAGTCCATGCTATTTTTAACCCTTGACGCGCTCGATGGTGGAGCGCCATGACTCAATGTTTGCATCCGGGGGGCCTGTTGGCCCGCTCCCGTTCAAAACCCATTGGTTTCGATCATGAACAAAGACTTGACAAAATTAACAATGGAGTAACATACTTTATGCATGACTTGTTGTTGCGAGTCTGTAACCATGCAAAGAATGAAAAGCTATGCGAAGAAATGGTGCAGAAATCCAAAGGAGAAGCGTACCGAACAAAGAGAAGTTCAAGAGTTACCTTGAAAATTGACGGGAAGAGGTGAAGAGGGCCCGCTCCGTAAATCTTATGAGGGAGATACACCCATGAGGCGTTAGAAAGCCAATGGGAATTTTGTTTTTGCCTTTTTGTTGAAAAATCATGGTATGAATTGTGATTCTACTTTCACTTATCAATTTGTAATCAAGTTTCGTATGCTTATTGAACGGAGTTTGTAGAGGATGGGGATTTAGGCAAGGAATAGTCATCCCCTCAAGATACAGCATATCCGCTCATCCCCATGCTGAAGCATATCTATTCCAAGCTAAGTCATGTGTGGGGCGCCAAAATCCTATAACCACACTGTGATGTTGTTAAACCATTACTTCTGTTGCTTTTTTAAGTTATTTTGAAAGTTACTCGCGAATTGACTTGGGTTACAGGTGTGGTTCTGGGTGTCTTGACCGCCTCTTTTGGCGTAACTGGTTATTCCTTACCATGGGACCAAATTGGTTATTGAGCATGCATTTGCCTTATTTTTATTGTAAATCACGGAGTTATGCGTGTTAATTATACTGAATTTTCATTCTTGCTATTTGAGAAAAGAAAAAACAACGATCTAATTTTCATGACACATGTTACAAATTACCGGAACTTAGGGAAGTGGAGAGTTCTGATATGTTTCAGCGATTCATATTGTATTTATTTTAAATGTTGATACCAAAATGTGGAGAATGTACTAGCTTAGGAGATGGAAACCTTAAATATTGGCTACTGCAGTTGCTTAAGTTACTCTTGCAGGTGCAATACTGGACGTAACTTGTACATGATTACAAGGATGCTGGTAATGTGGAGACATGGTTTAAAATGATCAACACCTCGGTCCACCCATTGGTGATACTGGTGGGAGTAACGCTTGCTTTGATCAGGAAATTTTTTTTTACTATTTGAAACAGATTTTATTTGTCATGTTTACCTCTTCTATGATCTCTAAAGTGTGACCAAATGGCTAGCCCTTTCGCTAATAATTGAGTATTCCCAGTCCTGTCTGCATACCATGAAGCCCATGTATATCAAAGCTGGAGAGTGCAACATTGGAGCTTCTACCTCTGATGATTCTGAAATTTAAGGACTCTGGAGAAGGGTGTTGGGTCAGTAGGTGATATGGTTCGTGTCTTAAGTTAGTGTACCCTGCCTGATAATGGATTTTGCCCCGTGCTACTGGAATTATTTAGAGACAATAATGAAAAAAATTATCAGTTTATTATTTATCACTTCTTGGTGCTTATGTCATGATAGGAATTGGTTAGAAACTTAAGAGTGTTGCTGAGATTTCAGCATAGGATGGAATTTTAACATCTTCAACTCCTTGCCCTTTTTTTATTTTGATGTTACTTATAGAGGTGTCAAATGGGCCTTGCCGGCCCGGCACGGCACGAGCACGGTTTGGGCACGGCATGGCACGGTCTGAGCGGGCACGGGGCACGGAAATGGGTGGGCACGGCACGAGCACGGCACGGTAGTTGGCTTGGCACG
>JAXBDA010001599.1:0-52605 GCA_036023075.1 Gaultheria prostrata
TAGGTAATTTCTGTGGTTGAAAGAGTTATACTTCCTTATTTGTTTCGTTGTTCATACATTTAGTGATATCTTTCTCTATTTTCCTTTTCTTTCCCCTCCCTAATAGATGAGGAGGAAGGAAAGAGGGTTAACCTTGGGGCTTTTAAAGGGTTTACCTTGATTCTCAGGAATAAAACCATCAGGAAGCTTTAAATCATAACAAAATAGAACGTCTCTCTTGTATCTGTACCCATCAATGTCCATGTAGGAGACGGCACCAACTAGTATAGCTCTGTGGCATAAAAACATCATATTCTATCAGCATACAGGCCACAAAGAACTAGAATAAAAAGCACTTAATGGTGACCGAATCATCTTATGCAGACATAATCTGCAACACAGTTCCATCTTCCAAGACCATAAGAGGTGTGAAAGCTTACTCAATGGAACTCGGTATTCCCGCTTCCTTTTCACATTCCTTTACAATATTGTCCCCACATGCAATCCCATGAGGTTGTTATAATATGAGCCAAAAGATTGAGAGGTATACAAATCAGCCAGTAAAAAAAAAAAAAAGGTATGAGAAGATAAAAAGTCCACAAATCCAGAGGGAGATTCTTGATGAACAAAAATCCTTTGAGAAGGGCATGCATAAAGGTTAAAATCTGGCAAAGGTTATTTGCAACAGATATCCAGCAAAAAACCAATAATCAGTAATTTATGCATATTCAGTGAGGGCCACAACCACAAGGTATGAAAGGTAGCCCCTGGTGAGAAAATCCCAAGACAGTCATAGGTAGAGAAAAAAAAGTGGCAGGGCAATGTATGACTCCCGAAGAAATCAATGCTCCATTATTTTGATTTATATGCACGTTATGCAAGAGGAAAACGCCAATTAAACTTGAATTCAAAAATAGCGACTGACCAGTCCTCCAGCAACTAGATGATCAAGCATCCCAGGGTAGGTTTGTTTCCCTTCACTTCTCTTCGCTATCCACAGATATTTCTGCCCAGCTCTTTCCATATAGCCATTCATGTGAACTCCATATGCCTATAATGGAAGAGTAATTGACAAAAGGAGAAACAACACACACAGAGAAAGAGTCTTGCTCAGCAATTCAGCGACGATAGCATTACGAATGCCAGCATGAAACAGTATAGACTTTTGTTAAAAGAATGTTGGGTGCACTTAGGAGCATGGAATTCATGTCTTGAATTTGCATACTCGACGATGTAGTAGTACAAAGTCTGAACTACAATGACCTCCAACTCCAATGGATAGAGTTCAGTCTGCAAAATGCAGTACATGGATACCTTTCAAGCTAGATATACAAAATCATTTTATCTTCACCCCAACAAGAAGGGCAAAAATATTTAACAAGGCAACAATGCCAATGCCACCATAATACAAAAATCCCAATTGACAGAATCAATTCCAAAACCAGTACATTAAGAGGTTTTGAAGGCAAAATGTTTGACTTTTCAGTTACAAGTATCCAAACGAACAGTTACGAGTAACGTCATTAATCTAATGTGCTGATTTATACATCACTGTAAGATCCACAGTGCAGAAAGATAATTGAAATTGTAACTCATAATACTTTGACAGTATAGATAAAAAGGTTGTTTTTATCGCTAGCATGAGTAATTTACAACTGATCAGCTACAACTGATTCAGGAACTGGTAATTTACCAAACAGGTGAATTTTAGCATTGGGTCGTATGGGATTGCGCAATGTAATGGAACTCTGCCCCAGCCCATTTAGGTGATCTTTTTTGGTAATCGGGCTATAAGGCACAGTCTGCCCAAATTGGCATACCTTTCTAATCATTGTCAATGGATTTCAAAACTCCTATCTAATTTATTCTCAAAATCGCCATACTTAAAAAAAGTTCCAATTCAACAATAATAAAGAGAAGTGTGTCATCATGAGCAAGGATAAACCACACCTTTATCCCAAAGTACGGAGCTGCTGCACGTTCTAGCGAGAAAAATATTGGTGTTCTGAAGGATGAGGTGACTGGATATAGCTGTTTAAAGTCAAGGTATTCAACAGTTAGCATCAAATTTTACATGTCATGAAGCAAGCAGTGCCGGCTTTGAGTTTTTTGAGGCCGGATGCGAATTTTATTTTTGAGGCCCATTGTATAATACAAAAAAAAAAAAAAATACAAGAATTAAAAATAATAATAACACAAAAATTGGTAACTATTATAGATGTTAATCCGAAATATATTACTTAAATATCACCCTTCTCACATTTTTCGCAGCAAAAGTAGTAATTAAACTCTCATAATCAAGTTTAGATGTATACATATATATAAATATAAGGGTATAAAATATCTAGGGCCCATAAAATAAGTCGAAATTTAGGGGCCAGATGTGGCCGCATAATTGCCGTATGTCCAAAGCCGGCTCTGGAAGCAAGAGACCAATATAGATACTTCAGAAAATGCAAAATCACAAACAAGAAGCGCCTGTTTTTCTGGTTGAGGAGAGAATGACCCGTTTCAAAAAGCACAATAAGCCAATTTTGTGGAACAAGTATTGGGTTAGAATGATTAGTTGGGAAAAAGATGCACATACCCTTGGTCTTAGAAAAAATTAAGCAACCCCGTTAAGGCTTCACTTGGAAGCCCTCACGACACGAGTCATCCAACGCTTTCCATTTCAGAATTCATCACAGGCCTATTTTTGCAACCGACTCAAAGTTAAAATTTTCGGTGAATTCTTGAAGTGGAAGATACCAAAACTATACCTTAGAGGTGTCTGCTCCCCAATATGTAGAGTACTTGATGGAGTGTATTGAAGCCCAGCTCGATGAGTATTTCTTACGCCGCCGACCTTCGCCGGAGATTGGAAGTCGGCGATGATGGACGGCGACCGAGCGAGCTTCAGATGATGGAGCTTTAGTGGAAGGAGGAAGATGTTTTATCGATATAAAAAAAAAAAAGGGACGACGTTAATGGAATTGTTGGGGGGGGGTTTTGATTATGTGAAACCAAACTCATTTTAAGAACCCAAAATGCATGTAGATCAAGTACTAATTTATACTCAAATTTTACGAAACGTTTAAGTGATATATATTTTAACGAATTCTACAAAATGAATATTTTAGATCAATGAAATATGATTGAGATAAATAGAAACTGTCCGTGGAAAAAACTAAAAAAAACTGCGTCGTTTTGAGGCTCAAAGAGGGGTGTTGTGGTTTCGATTCAGTGTAACTAAACTCATTTTAAGAAACAAAAAAACATTGCGATTAAGTACTAATATAAATCCATTCAAAATAAAAAAAATCCAGAATATACATTATAACAATATATACAAAATTAATGTCTCGGATTAATAAAAACAAATATGGCTAATATAGATAAAAAGTCCAAAGACAACTGCTAAGAAGGAGAATTGAAACGATGTAGTTTTGAGGGTATGACACAGGTTGAACCTCTGTCATCCTAATAGCTAAAAAGGAGTAATTGAAACGACGTAGTTTTGAGGGTATGACACAGGTTCAACCTATGTCACCCCAATAACTAAAAAGAAAACGACGTAGTTTTGAAGGCATGACACAGATTGAACCTATGTCACCCTTTTTATTTTTATTTCTATATTTCCCCAAAAGCAGAGAAGAGAGAACTCGTACGTAGATGTGGAAGTGATTAAATGAGACGACCTCCGGCGTCAAATCCCCCCTGTGCATTCCGTCCGGCAGCAAGTCTCCTTCGACGGTGAGAAGTAGTCGGAGTCGGCGTGAAATCGACCCCGTCTCTCTCCTAAACTTGTCTGGTCTGCTTCTCTCTCTCTCTGAGATGATTTTGTACAGCTCATTTACTGCTCGGATCAGTCACTTTCTCAATTGCGCGAGGTATGTGCGTAGTAATCGATTTTTGCTATTTTTCACTTGTACATGCTAGCTATGGAATTTATATTTTGATACGAGAATATAGAGGAAATAGACACAAAATAGAAAAAGTTCATTTCTCTATGAGATGTTGCATCCACACTGAATTGCAAGACATGGATATCAAATACAAAAAAATTCTTGACGAATGGGAAATGGATCCCAAGTTGAAATGTGTTCTAGTTGAAAGCAGCTCACCACGTGCGTTTTCAGCAGGTGACAGTAAGAATAGATGGAATATTCTCCTTAAGCCTTTTGATTCATTCAGTATTTATTCCATAGTGAACTTCTTAATTTGATATAATCCATCTTTGTTAAATTTTGGGGTTTATTTTAGAGTGTTATGTGTGGTTTTGAGGATAACCACTAATGGGCAATGCAGGAATGGATATTAAGGGAATTGTTGCTGAAATTCAAAAGGACAAAACTACACCTCTTGTCCACAAGGTTTTTTTAAATAATTCAATTGTTTTTGTGCTACAAGTGTCTGTCTTGCTGAAAATGACCTGTTTGATTGTTCCATGATATCTGAGCAAGGCCATTGTGCAGGACATTTGATGTTCATGGTGCTCTTTTAGCACTTGAAATCAAATCTGTCCTCATTTTTGGAATGCATCATGTGATCAGGCTTTTTTCCTTCCATTGCTTGGATAAGTGCTACTTAGATTGTTATGTTGTTGTGGGGACTGGGAGGTGTCACGACATAAGTTGAATGTTAACTGATTTAGCATCATTTGCAGATTCTGTCTGTACCGTTTGTAACTTGATTTTTACTGGTGGCTACTCCTGTTGTGTTGTCTTTATATAAAGGTCCTGTTGCCTATTCAATAGAGAGGCTCATAACTAGGTCTTCCTCTATCTTTTGGTGTGATTGATCTGCTACATTTCAAGACTTTGGTGTAGTCATTTGCGGCCCTTAAATGAGTCAACTCTGACTAGATTAGCAAAGAAACAAGTCTATTGGTACCTCTGATTGCTTCTTTGCAAATCATTTTGAGCACTAAACTAGAGTTTGTAATACAATATCATTATTTTAGTAACTTGAGAAGGCTTTGGTTCATTACTTTATTCAGTTGTAATGCTGTGGATAGTCTTGATTTATTTTATACGTACAGGGCAAAGACTGGACTCAATTTCAACTATGGAATGGTGCCTTATTTGGAGCCAGTTACATAGAGGTAAACTCTACGCCCCCAGGCATGTAGTATTACTTAACCTGTGTTCATGGCTTCACGCATATATAAAGAAACACAACCTCTAAACTGTGCGATGTATAATGATTCAGACTATGCAGGCCTTCCCTTATAGGCATTATGACTAAGAGTTGTCTGTTTTTTCTTTTGCTTAGAAATCTGAGTTGGATATGTGGCTGATGTAGGCATAATGTCTACTTCATGATTTTGGTGTAAAGCCTTTTCCCTGCTCTACAAAGCCTTTCTCATGCCCATGCACACTCTGGAATGAAGATAGTTCAGTATTTTATTTCTGATTGAACAAAGACGGTGATGATTAGTTTTTAAGGCAACTTCAAGTTTAATGAACTTGGAGTTGTTTCTACCTTTGCTCCCTGATATGTTTTGTTTCTTGTTTTTTATGTTAATGAATTGTTCGATACAAGTTATGATGTACTAGAAGAATTTTCGCAACACGATGCTAGATATTAGTATGGTTCTCTGTTTGTTATTCTATTAAAATTATTTCTTTGGTCTGTTCTAGATGCAAAAGGGCTTAGTTAGAAATGAGAATCATGTCCTGAATTTTAAGTTTATTGGTTGGGTCTGAACTTTGTTATATGGTTGATAAGTCTTGTTCTACATCACCATAATTTATTATTGGAGCAACAGTGGAGACTTGACTTATTGTTGGGAGGAGGAGCACGTGATCTCGATATATGATTGTAGTCTTATTTTCATGCTGCTATTTTTTTACAGTGTTCATTAGTGTAGCTTTGTATCCTTACCGGTTGGGTTATCAATAAATAATCCCATTATTCAAACTCTGTTCAATTTGCACACGGTGGAGGGAATATATCATTAGAGTGAACTTTTGTCTTTTAATTTTCTTTGATGCGCATGGTTTGTCATTTTTTCGGTAATTATCATAGATGTTTGAAGTCTAAGTTCATTTGTTGAACCAACGTAATCACCTAGGGAATTTATTTGTGGTTCCAATTTCCAACAAAGATGTTTCTGGCTAAGATTACTAAGCATAGTGGTTCTTCCACAAAAACTCCTGAACACCAGACATCTGCTCTGGTTGCAGACTATTAAGCTGCCCGTTTCTGCTACCTTCCCGCTCCCCCATCATCAAACTCTATGTTGCAGATGATTCAGAGGTTTGTAGCCAAATTGTCAATGAGAACCAGAGTTGAGTTTCTACTACATCGGAGAGACCTTTTTACTTCACTCTGTTATTGGAGTTTTTGTAACAGGTGGTCCTTCTTTCTGCAATGGATTGCTGGTGTTTCAGAACAGAACTGAACAGATCAATTCCTTGGACCAGAGTTATGCATGTATGATACAGTTTGTTTTGGAGTTTCTTTGCATTCTTGTACCTAATATATCTTTTCCCATTTTTTCACATGTACATATTTCTTTTCTGTAGAAATGCAGATCAGATGTCATGTTGAAACTGGCGGTAATGTTCAAGAGATATGCTAAGCTGCAAGACAGCTGCACAAAAAAATGTCACAAAAGTTATTGTGAATGAAATACCACTAGAGCAGTGAACCTGTGGATTTGTCTACAGTGAGTACTGTTTCTATTCTGTGTTTCGTAGTACAAAATTTTAAGAAAAGCATTGTGATGCCCTGAGTTTTGTTGTAATTCTCACTAAAGAATGTGTTTCTTGGCTCTCTCTTTGTCTTGCAAAGAAAGCTTAAAAAGATAGAAAGAGGAAAACACAAACACACACAAGTAGATTACAAGGCAATGGAAGAAATTTTAACTGTATCTCTTTTTTTTTGGAATTAAGCTAATATATTGCTTCATCATATTAATGATCTGGCTTAGCTAAAATAGCTAGCTTGGAGCCAAGATAAATCATAGATAATAGCCTATAGAGCATGATAAAAGTGGCAAAACATCTAGCTTAGTCCATTTAAAAAAACTTTGCCACTAAAGAAACCATTAAGAATGAATCTTTTTCTATGGGGGACAGCCGGCACTCTATCTTCGGGCCCAAGCATTTGACTCAAGAGGGAGATTGTAGCATGGAGAAAAGGGTGGAGGAAGAATTTTCAGCTTATATATCCGTGGCGAAAACTCTCGATGTTAACCTTCTTCCAGAGGATGAAGCTATCTTAAAAGAAATGATCGAGGCTGACTTCTATAGAGCCCCTCCTTAAAGCTGTTTTTCGGTTGTTTTCCTGATGTTTAGGGCTTGGCGTGGCTAGGGTCGTAGTTGTAGTTTTGGGTGTTGTAGTTTCGTTGGAAGCGGCGTGTTTTGGGTTGGTGTGAGCAGTCTTTTAGGGGCTGTTCTTCGTGTGGCTCTTGTAGTGGCTATCTTGGATTTGGCTCCTTTGGGTGTTTTTGTTTTGGCTGCTTTTTGCTGTCTTTTGTTTTCGTTGTTTACTTTCATTCAACCTCGGTTGGATGTCCCCTCCCCCTCTCCGTTCTCGATGTACCCTTTTGAGTTTCTTTTATATATCTTCTTCCATTGAACAAAAAAACAAAAAAAGAAACCAAAGAAAATTACTGGTAATCTGCTTGCATGATGTATCATTTGTGGTATAGAATATGACAGGAAATGACCCCTGCAATTTTATTTCTTAAATTGTGACTCTAGTCTATGTACATTTTGCATGATAAGAAATACAATTATAGAACGACTACTGGGGATAGCAATTCTAACGCGCAGATATGAAGTTGTACAAGTTATTCATTCTGTGCATCATGTACAAATGGGGGTGATGTTCAAGAGATATGCTAAGCTGCAAGACGGCTGAGAAAAAAAATATCGCTTGCACTTAGTATTGGTATGCCACAGAAGATATGGTGAATGAAGTACCACAAGAGCAACAGGCCCGTGGATTTGTCTACAGTGAGTGATGCCACTGTTTCTGTTTTGTGTTTCGTTGTACAAATTTTTGAGAAAAGCATTGTGATGCACTGAGTTTTGTTGTAATTCTTACTAAATAATGTGTCTTGGCCCTCTCTGTCTTGCAAAGAAAGTTTTAAAAAAAATAGAAAAAGAAGAACACAAACACACACAAGTAGATTATAAGGCAATGGAAGAAATTGTGACTGTTTTTTTTTTGGGAATTAAGCTAATTTATTGCTTCATCATCTGAATGATCTGGCTTAGCTAAACTAGCTAGCTTGGAGCCAAGATAAATCATAGAGAATAGCCTATAGAGTATGATAAAAGTGGCAAAACATCCAGCTTAGTCCATTTAAAAAAACTTGGCCATTAAAGAAACCAAAGAAAATTACTGGTCATCTGATTGATGTATCATTTGTGGTGGAGAATATGACAGAAAATGACCCCTTTAATTTGATTTCTTAAATTGTGACTCTAGTCTATGTACATTTTGCATGATGGAGTAAGATATAACAATTATAGAAGGACTAATGGGGATAGAAATTCTAGCCTGCAGATATGAAGGTCTTGAACTCTACCTTATCACATTGCCAAGAAATAACCAAAAAATCAATTGTAAGGTAACCAACCTCCTCAAAAATACACTCCTGGAAATGTTCGTGTCATTGCTCTAAACATATAAATATAGGTATCGAATGTGCTTCCATATCATTAACCCTTTTTCTTTCGTATGCCCTCTGGAATTCCATGTGTTTTTTTACCTTGTGTGTTTCTTATGCCCTCTGCAACAGTTGCTAGCCATTGCAGGATGCTAATTATTCGTAAAATGATTCGTACAGGCTCACTGCTTTAATTACATTCGTTTCCAACAAGTACTAATTATTGCATCTTGCAGTCCAGTTCTCCCAACCGGAGCCTGGGGCACGTATTGCCCTTTTGAAGTTTAAATTGCTATTGCATAGGCTCTTATTGCTTAACCATGTCTTTCCATACATATTCTATAGCTCCTTTTCACCTTAAATAGAGCTTCAGCTGTTCATTTGCACCACACACTCAGAAAGAGAGAGAGAAACCACGACAGCAGGAATCATTTTGGCTACAGTACTTGAAATAAGTATTGTGGTGGCTGTTTGGGGGAAGAGTTCGTCTGGTGATTCTGGCTCCAAATTCGGTGACTGGCGAACGAAGGTACCCAACAATGGGCAGGGCCTTAACCTGACACTTGACCGTGGCTCCGGTGCAGGAGTTAGATCCATGAGACCGTATTTGTTTGCAAAACTTGATGTGCACATCAAACTCATTCCTGGTAGATCTGCTGGTACAGTGACAACTTTTTATGTAAGTTCGTTTTATATTTGAATTTTGTTGTAAAGCTTGCTATAATACTCAAAATATGTTATACTCCTAATAACAAAAAGGCATGTAAGTTGTAGCTGAGTACACTGGGAATGGGAGCCCAACACGAAGAAATCGACTTTGAATTCCTAGGGGAGCTAAGCGGACCACAGGACAAACTCCAGACGAATGTTTATACCCAAGGGAAGGGCGACAAGGAGGAGAGATTCAATCTCTGGTTTGACCCTACAACCGCCTTCCACACCTACACAGTCTTGTGGAACCGTCGAAACATTATGTTTGCTCTCTCTCTCTCTCTCTCTCTCTCTCTAACACACGAACACGACAACTTTGAGATAAATATCTCTATCTCTATCTGAAGATGAATTTGTTTTTCCTTAGTTTTTAATCGATTACATGCATAATACAGTTGGTCTGTTGATGGGATTCCTATAAGACAATTCAAGAATTATGAAGCAAAAGGGATTCCTTTCCCAGAGGCCCAACCAATGTGGCTATATTTCACTATGTGGGACGGCAGCGACTGGGCTACAAGAGGAGGGAAAGTCAAAATAGATTGGAGTGTCGGTCCTTTCACTGCCTGCTTCCGGAACTTCAGCAGCTGGGTGGACGGTGGACCGTTTCTCGCTAGCCGAAACTCTGGGGGCAGGAGGCCAATTAAAGCTCAAATTAGCTCGTCAAAAATACATGTACTACGATTATTGCGCTGACATCCACCGCTTCCCTAACGGAGTACTCCCTCAAGAATGCATCCATCCATCCGCTTCCTTAGTTTTCAATCCCGAAAAGTGGGTTTTTTTAAATAAAAATGTGTTGCTCGATACTTACAGATCGGTTTTCTTCCGGTTGGAGCCCTCAAGATCCATGCCATCCTTAAAAACCCTAGTTTTATTGATGAAAACCCTTCAAGAAAACCCTTCGAATCTACAATGGAGTTGACAACCAAACACGGTGGCTGTTTAACATAAAAGGCCCTAATGGGTTCAAAAGGGAAAAAGTTCCCAAGTTTCTATAGTCCAAACACGTTGACTGTTGACAGCCCTTTAGGAAAGCTATTTTTTTTTTTTTCCGTTTTTGATCAAGAGGAATTTGCTTTGGTTTGGTCGGCAGATTGAAAACCCTCAATCAGCTTCATTGTTTTACGTGTAAGAAATGTCCATATTACCCTCTCTTTATTCATCAGTTTAAAAAAAAAAAAAGGTTAACGGTTGCTGTTACAAATTTTGGATGGAAAACTTGATTTGTCCTTAGTAAAGAAGAAAATGATAGTACAAGGGGGAAGAAAATTCAATTGGTAGTTGAAGGGGGAAGTAAAAAAAAATTTGATAATCTAAGGGGCAAGTAGATATTTAACCCAAATGTAATAAACATATTGGGGAATTTTTGAGAGCCGAGCGGGGCGGGTATGGCTGATGTGGTATCCGTTCGCGCACATCCGGCTGTCCAAAAATGACGGCCCGGATGAAAATACCCTTTTTCTTTTCTTTTCTTTTCTTTTTTTTAAAATCCATCCGGCACTTTCAATCTGTGCTATCTGTTGCATTTTTGGACGGTCGAATGTGTGCGAACAGACACAACGTGATACCCGCTCAGCTTTGAATTTTTTTTCAAACATAGTGCCTTCTCCATATTAAAAAGGTAAGAGATTTTGTCAATAAAAGTTTAACTAAAATGAAAAGATTTTCATAGATTAATTTTCATAGATTAGCCCCGGCTATAAATTGACATCGAAAGCAATGTGTAGCCTAGTACGCAACCAAGGGAAATCCAAGGGAGCTAAAAATGGCAGCACGAGCGGCTTTCTTTCCTCTTCTTGTTATCATCTTGATGATTATCAGTGTTCAAGGTAGGTGGCTGCATTCTCTTTTTTTGTCTTTTTGATTTTTCGAGTCGGCAAATACGAATGTCAAAACTGTTTTTTTTATTGCGTCAAATGAGTGCAACTATTTTATGCACTTGAGTTTTGGCACAATCAAAAACAGTTTTGACATTTTCACCGCCTTTTGTGTTTTGTTTGTTTTTTTCTGAACTTTTGTGACATTTGCGGTATATTTTTTTGGGCCGTTTCAACAAGAAGAGTTTAAAAGTAAACGAAAAGTCAAGAGAAGGGAACTAAGTAAGGTCTTTTAACTAGTCTGGTGCTCTCTCTCTCTCTCTCTTAACTAGTCTCTGTGTGTGTGTGAAAGGTGCAACCGTGCAAGCATGTGGTTGCTATAAGTAAAAGTGATGGATTGAGGCCAAAAAAAAAAATTGAGTTCTCAAATCAATTGTTTTGGGCCTTCAGACTAGACCCGGTATAAGGGCAAAGTTCAAAAAGCCTTGGCTTCAAGCCTTTAACAAATGCTAAAATTGGGGGCATTTAATTTTAGAACCTCTACATATATGTCTATTAAGCTCAGATAGTTTTTGTCTAAGCCTTCTGTACATAAATGATGGATTTTGAAGTAATGCAATTGTTGTTTAATTTCGAATAACTATAAGTTTACATTTTATAATGGTAAATCTTTTTGTAATGATTTTTTTTATAAAGACTCTGACCGACCTTTCTATGAAAAATATAGAATAAGTCTCGTTTAATGAGTTACACTAAAAATCTTTGAGGTGGCTCTTATTCAGACAAGGAAGTAGTTACTGTTCATTTTGGTTTTTGTAATATGGGCTCTGGCTGAGCTTTTCTTATTCCTCTCGTTGATGCAATGATTCCTTCCAAAAATTTCAACGAAAAGCTAACTAAAAAATTACAAAAAGTAAAAAGAAAGTCATTTAAACAAAAAAATACCTGAGTTTTGGGATATACTACGAATCTATTGAGGCCAAAAAATATGGGAGTTTTGCAATTGTTTTGGGCCTTCAGACAAGTAGTTACTGGTCATTTTGGTTTTTCTCTAATATGGGCTAGGTTTGAGCATTTTCATGTAATAACGTATGCAGGTTTCGCACAACAATGCAGTCGATCTTCAATCACCTCGAAGTGGACCAAGAACGGGCATATTGTAGAGGGATTGCCACAGTGGGACGTTGTGATTAGCAACAACTGCATGTGTCCGCAATCCAAAGTCGTACTAAAATGCACGGGGTTCTCGAGTATCGAACCGGTGAACCCCGCGATTTTTGCGGTTCACGGCAAATTTTGCTTAGTGAATAGTGGAAAACCTATCCTGCAAGGTCAACCTATCAAATTCCATGCTACATTTAGAGAACCCACTGATTTTTACCGTTTCAGCTCCAAAATCCAATGTTAGTATTAGTGTCGGCTTTGGAATATGGATCTTATTTGTAATTATACACCGGCTATATGGTAAGAATAAATGAAGAGGGAAATACTTTTCGAAAATAAAATAACTTAGCATTTGTTCCAATCTTGTAGTTTATTGTTTTGTTTAGCAAAAGTTGTGCACAATACTGTCTTCAACAAACTCTAGTTATCAACGCAGAAAGATGTGGACGATAAAAAATTTCAAAGGAAAGGGGGAAAAATGGGAAATTTTCATTACTAATAGTTGTATTACGGGTTGTTCCACACCAACTGGCTTTTCAAAATTTTAATTTTGTCTTTATTCAAAAAAAATCGATGTTTGTTAGTTTTCCATCAAACTTTTCACGTATTTTGATTCGTTTCGACGTGTGGAATTTGAAAAGTTAAAAATTAGTACTAGAATTGTACAATTTTTTGGGAAGTTTCCAACCAAAAGTCAGCTTAAGTCAATTCAATATACGCGAAAAGTTTGACGTAAAATTTATAAACACGAAGAAAAAGTTGAATAAAGACAAACCGATTGATAGTGGAACAGTCAATTTCCAACCAAAAGTCAGCTTAAGTCAATTCAATATACGCGAAAAGTTTGACGTAAAATTTATAAACACGAAGAAAAAGTTGAATAAAGACAAACCGATTGATAGTGGAACAGTCAATGTGTGAATTGGCCCGGCTGGCATATATGACATAATGGAGGCAGGTTTGATTATGAGCCAATGGAATGGAGCTTTGATTCAAAAATCCGCTCCTAATTATTGTAAAAATCTCAAAAATCTCTGCATAAACTTTGAGTAAAAGCAATGGCTTCTTGAAAAGAAAAAGTGCAGTTCAAGGCATGATAAGTTAGGCCACATCTGAGGCAAAAATAAATGTAGTAAAAAAAAGAAATAGTAAAAGATATGGAGGTTCAATGGCCCACATAATTGAGATCCACCAAGATCATTCTTTCTTTTTCCTTCTTATTTCCCACAATGTCCTTCTAACCTCCATATAAGCATTGGGAGGAGTATTAAATGCAGGGTTGGATGGGACTTTGGGGTTTGCTCTCTTCTAAAGTCCTAGATTCGAAATCTCATACATGCTATTACTTTCATTTCGGTCGACTCTCCTCTAGCCAAGGACGGAGCCAGAAATTTCACTATACAGGGGCGAGCCTATATAATTCATAGGAATTTTTTTTCCCTATATAATTCATAGGAAAAGGATTCATGTAGCCGACCCCAATTGATTTGGGATATAAGACTCGGTTTGGTTTGGTTTTATAAAATACTAGAGGTTTTTTTATATACTTGCAGGAGTGACCGCCCCTACTGGCCCCTCCCTAACTCTAGCGGACGATGGAATTGAGTTCCGAAGAATTAATCGAGGTGCGTGTAAGTTGGTCCGAATACCCTAAATTATCCCCCAAAAAATGCACAAAAGTAGAAGGAAGTCCTTCATTTTTCTCTACTACTTGTGTAACAAATCATAACAAATTTAATAATTCAATTACACATTGTATACATAAAACCTAATTTAAAAAGGATAGGAAAGTTGATTATTTGTAAGTATGAGTTGCAGTCGATAAATTTATTTGACATAAATAGAAATTTAGATAATCACATTATTTCATTCATGCTCAACTTGATATGGCAAAGTTTGGTGATTAATAAAATTTTCTATCTATTCTAAAAAAAAATAAAAAAATAAAACTTGATATGGCATAGTTGTCATAATCATTGCTCAAATATTTGGCCCTTCATTATGACATAATTAATGTCCTGTAAATTAAATTGCATGCTAAAGCAACATTTTTTAGGTTAGTTGTTAATATCTGTACATTAAGCAGTTGTAGCTTGGGTTTGGGAGAAGCATAGCAGTTGTAATCACAAGTCTAATCTTGTTTTGAGTTTCACTTAGCACAAAAGCTTTGAGGCCATTTTCCCCGAAAGTGAAAGCTTGTGCCAAATAATTTTACGATAAAAAAATTCAATTAAATTGTGACCCGTAAAATAAAAATAAAAAATTGGGTCCCGGACGGGCAACGTGGCCGTGCCCGAGCACCCATCTCGTTGTCCAAAAGTGTTGTGCACCTCCATGCACAGCACCGTGTTGTGTGCCAACGATCAGAGACGTACGACATTATTCCCGACGATCGGAGACGTTCACTGCGTAGAGGTCGTCAAGTACTACCATTGTACCAAAATTCAATTTGATCGGATATCGTTAAGTGTGTCATCGGAACACAAAAATACCTTGACAAAAATGGAACACAAATGAACTCAAACACTGGATCAAAATCATTGATCCCATTCTTCTTTTTCATGTTATTTGTGTTCCGATGAGACACTTAGCGATATCCGATCGAGTTGATTTTTGGTACAGTTGTAGTACTCGACGAACTACGTGGTGAACGTCTCCGATCGTTGGAAACATGCCGGCGCGGCCACCCCATGGGGCTGCACAGCACGGTGCTGTGCATGGAGGTGCACAACACTCACCCCAAATCCGATTGAGCACAGTCACGTAGTGCCTGTCCGACAGCTGAAAACTTCTCCATAAAATCTGTTTAACGTGCCTAGTGGAAGGTCAGGCGACATGCTATATCCCATATAGGCCAACAATTAATACAATTAAAAAAGAACAAAAAATCAAATAAATTATTGGAAGTGTACCCTAAGATATAAGAGAAGCGTAAAAATTAAATTGTTGATCCCAAATCATGTGGGGAAGTGGAGGAAGATATTATTGTAATCGAGATTAGAGCATTGTGTGATCATTTTCATAGACCACTTCACGTGCATATACACCAAGGTATTAATAATTAATTCCTAATTCCATAGCTTAATTAAGCTTTATATTTAGCTGGCAGATGTAGGAGTAGGACTATCGTGGGTTTAGCCTTTGATAAGCATCTGTACCTTGCTTTTAGATTACAATATCTACAATACACTCCTTCCGTTCCAAAATATTTTTCCAGTGCGTAAAACGAGGACTTAAAAATGACAGGAGTAGTACATTATTTTTAGGGAAAAATATGAACTTTTTTATGAATTAAAGAACTCATTTGTATTTTGAATTTTTCTTGAAAATTTTGCGAGTAATATTGTTTTTAAGTTCTCGACTTCTCGTTTTAAGGATTAGACAAATATTTGGGATGAAAGGAATACATAAGTATATATATTCATTAATTATTTAACTAGGCTACACCACGTACTTACTACGAAACATTGTTTTCAGTACACCACAACCATCTTCATGGGATTCCACTGCACCCGTAGTACCTACATCGATCGGGGTCGAAGCTCGAGTCTCGTGAGTTGTGACGTGCTCTAAGCGCTACAGAGTACATTTAACCTCATCGAATGGTTACAGAGACAGTAACCCAAGTTATGGAGGGAAAGAAATTCAAGTACTTCCAGTGGCAGAACTACCAAATGATTTTTAAATTTTGAGTATCATAAATATTATATTATTATGTGTAATAGCTTCTTATAATCTTTATAATTTTGACTTGATTTAGAAAAATTATAGGTTATTTTATATTCTTATTTCTCAATTTATTTTCTAAACAAATAAATAAGCATGTTATTATTATTATTATTATTATTATTTGAACAAAAGGCATGTTATTGTTGTCATAGCCTTAATAAATTGTACCAGATTATTCATATATTTTAACTAGCTATGGCTAGAATAATTTCAATGCGCAAATGTATTAATTGAAAAACAACAACTCTATGAAATAATAATACTACGTGTAGATGAATATATATGTCTATTAAGTCGGGAGCTAAAAATCCCGACTCCGCTGCTGAGTAGTTCCCCTTTTTTTTTTATTTGTCAAACGATAGAAGAGAAATCAATTACATCACATACAAAGTACAAAGTTCCAATCCGGGCCACTACATGTGGAGAGTCCACGAGATAACCAAGCCAACACCAAGCCCGACAACTTAACTAATACGAGAACTAAGCCCGTCACAGGGTAGAAAGAAACAAAGAAAGGAAAAGCCCCTGTGCACACAGGCGGGAAGAGGGAGATTCGAACTTCTGATCTCCTAGTGAAATGCAAGAGCTCTGGCCAACTGAGCTAAAAATATCAATGCAGATATGCCATGCCGCTACAATACTATATGCTAAAAATTGGTTTCTCCTGCCCGCCAATTGTTGGTACTTTTAAAGTAAGCATCAATATCAGAGTTAACAAATTAACTTTTGAGTAAATGTAGAGAGCCAAACTTCCCAAAATCCCCTAAAATTAGTCTCACCAAACCATTCATCAAATTTGTTAAACTTCTAACTTTGCTACAGTACCACACCAATTTTGATACGGCACTGTTCACTCACGAATGCATTATTCACTTTTTTTTTATTACTTTTGGGGAGTAGGAGTAGAAAGAAATAATAGTTTAATATGATGAAGTTAGAATAGAGAGTTTGATTTTGCGAAATTTTTAAAAAAGTGACTTGCTAATTTATAAAAGATATTTTTGAGGTTAAATTTGGTGTGTGTTTTTTTGTGAGGCTGATAAGAATACCCTAACTTGTGGAAAATTCCATAACCAATTTTAAAGTTAGGCCTGCACTGCTTTTTATGGAGAGGGAAAAAAAACATGTTAGTAAACAATTTGAGCTGATTGAGGTGTTAAGTGTATAAACAAAATACACTTAAATTCCAAAAAAAAAAAAAAAAAGAGAGGTGTTAAGTGTATATGATTGGTCTATTAAAGTAAGCAGGCTCGAATATTTGAGTTATATATAAAAAAGATTGGCAAAAATACGTGAAATCCGTGTATGATATGATCTAACTTAATCTTTGTGTTTGACTTCTGGATTTGTTATATAAATCAGAGCATTTCCAAAGTCTCGCATTCCTTCCAATTTGGGCAAATTGCTAAGCAACCTCTTGATTTTCAGTTACTAGCAGCCTCGCCTTCCATTTTGCCATTGACTGTGAGGAAGACAAAGAAGGCAAAAGGGGAGAAGTAGCGAGGTGGAGAACTTGAAATATATATATATATATATCGGAATGAGTTTGTAGCACAAAACCCTTGATCGATTTGTAGCACTCGATCTCTGGTGAGGGTTCTACTAATTGGATTGTTAATGGCAACAGCCTGACCACCGGGCAATGAGTCCCTTCACAATGACTTGTGCCCCGTGAGAGAGAGAAGGGTGGATATGGCGGACGGAGATGGGTGGTGGCAGTGGTAAAGGGTTTTGGGATTTTTTTTTTATTAAAGAGGTTGATTAGTCATTTTGGTTAGCCAAAATAGAATATTTTTAGAAAGCTCTTAAGTTTTTTTTTTTTATTTTAAATTTATGTGCTCCTGAAAAATTAAAATGAAGCTTATGTCAGTGTCCGACTTTGCTTTTTGGCCGGCTGTTCAGTTCAGTGTGATTATTAATATATCTTCCAATGTGAAACTGCCGGCTTTTATTTTTTTTTGTCTTAATAAAAATCATTTACGTCACATCGTCATTGATTAAGCCTTTTAGCATTTAAAAAATTAGTACTCCTAAGTTACTCCCTCCGTCCCAATTTGCTTACCCCTTTTGGGGAAGTAGATTTTTAAGGGGTGTAAAAATTTTGTATTGTCTTTTCTGTTTTGCCCCTAAATTCAGTCAAAATTACTGTGGCCAATTTGTGAGGCTAATTTTTTATATGAAACTCAAAACATATGAATATGGATCTTGTTTGATAGATATCAATTAGTTTTATTATACAGAGTTTTCAAAATCATAAGAACTGTTATATAAAAGATAATGACCAAATAAATTGAGATGGAAAAAATACTTTTTAAGGGTAAAGCTGGAAAGTCACCCTGTTTTGATGTATATTTTTAGAAATGGGATAAATATTTGGGACATCCCAAAATGGGAAGAAGGACCAGCAATTTGGGACGGAGGGAGTAGCATATACGTAACAAAAATGGAAACTAGCACTTATGAGAGAATCTTGTAGGGACCTATTGTACTGCTACCCATCTCCAAAACTCCCAAATGGAGAATAGATGAGACATATTGAGGGAATATTTTGTAATGTATCCTTCTATTTCTTTCACTTTTGTACTTTATGAGAGAATCTTGGAGGGACCTATCGTACTTTTTACTCCAAATTTACTTTTGGGTCTTCATTTGACTCCAAATATGGAGATCCAAAAGTTTATTTGGAGATCAAATCTCTAAAAAGTATGATGGGTCCCTTCAATATTCTCTCATAAAGTACAAAAGCTAAAGAAATGAGAGGATAAATTACAAAATATCCTCTCAATACGTCTCATCCATTCTCCATTTTGGAGTTTTGGAGACGGATAGGAGATGCCCTTAGAGGAACCTAAATGCACATATAGAAACACACCGATCCAAATATAAATGTGTTTACAATCGTTCAATACATATGCATTAAACGATACCGAGCACGTCTATATTGTAATGCATCTATTTCCTTCGAGACCTGAGTATCATGATCAAAGGCCTTGTTTGGAAAGGTTTTCTAAAACCAGGTCTCACTTTTCCAAGTGGGGCCCCCCACATAAAACCACTATTTTCTCTCTCCTCTCCATTTTAGGAAATTATACTCTATTGCACATTTTGTACAAGATGGGTCTGTGGGGTCCACTTCAAAGACCCATACAATTGATCCAAGTCGTCCATTAGTTCTAAAATTATTCTTTAAGTCATCCAGAAAAAAATCAGGTCAATCGGATAATTTTAAGTATTTGATCCAGTTGTCTAACTTTCTTTCAAACTTCTGTCAAAATTCAAGATCCTAAATTGTGAATGAATAATTCGAGGACGGATCAACCACTTATGATTTTTTAAATGATCTGATTTTTTAGGGGTGAATCAAAAAATTATTTAAAAAATTAATGAATGGCACGGATCATTTGTATGGATATTCAAAAAGGGTCTCACGAACTCATCTCGCACAAAATGTGCACTAGTGTAGCATTTCCTAAAATGGGGAGGAGAGAGAAAGTAGTGGCTTCATGTGGGGAGTCCCACTTGGAAAAGTGAGAACCTAGTCCTAGAAAACCAAACCAAACAAGGTGAAAAAGTTTCCATTTAGTAGAAGTCATTGTACAAAATTAGAATTTGTTCGAGAAAAGTATTTTTTTTTTTTGCAAATTATCTTTTACGCCAAAAAAAGACGGTAAAAATCAGTTTGTATAAAAAGACAATTCTCTAGAACAAACCCTAATGAACAAATTCTGAGATTAATATGACATTGGCAACAACATGATTGAGTTATCACATCTAATATCGGATTGAATGCTTTTGTCTATTCTTGACAACAATATCAAATAAACAGTTCAGATTATAACAATGAGATATAAACAGTACTATCTCGATGCACTACAACCCAGTAATGCGTTACCGAGTTCCCTCCACCACGTCTAGATGTGAGGTATATCCGTCTGTGTCCGTGGCATTTTCGAAATTTGTAATATTTCAACAACTGTTTGAAAATTGAGAGTTAAAAATAGCCGTATAATGTTTTTGACCAAACATATCCTACAGGCCAATATACATACATTTATAGATCATTATATATATGTCAGAAAATTATAGGTGAAGAGGCGTACACTGCAATTATCGCTCTCAACAATTCCAGAGAGAGAGAGGAAGAAGAAGGCATATCCTGAGAGCGTTTTCCTCCTGCAAATTGTATCCAAAATTAGGGTTTCGAACAACTCGATTTCAACAGATCGTAACCACAATCTGATCGGTAAATGTTTGTTTTCCGCTTTTGAATCTGATATTATACATATGGGAATATAAACATGTATCTAATTATAGACAATTTGTAACCTTCGGTTTGTTGCTTTTTTTAGGGCGGAAAGTTAATCGAATTATCTGCATTGGACGGTTACGATCGAAGTGGGTTGAATTGTGGAAGCTTTGGATTTCAATGCGTTTGGTTCGGATTTAGAAATTGACTTTTAGATTCCTAGTGAGTACGATTCATTCGGATCTACTGGTTTGTTCATTTCTTGTGTCTAATTGCGTGATCTGGGGGTTATTTGTTAAATCAATCGTCCTCTTATTGGGCTACCAGTTGGGCTATGAGTATGTTTATGGGTTTATGTTCGGTTTAATTTAATTGAGCTACTTGTCCTTTTTATTTGTTGAATTGATTGAACTTTACATGTCTGATTTGTTTGTAGAGTTGAGTTGGGCTTAGTACGATTATGGGCTTATGTCTTGTTTGATGTAATGGAAATACTTGTATCTGCTACCGCTTGTAATCAACAAAATGATATAAATTAACAGTTGATGTACTTTTGTTTGTCGAATTGATTGAATTTTTATGGGTCTGCTTTGATTGTAGAGTTGGTCATAGATATTGAAAATTGGCTCCTCAACGCCGATCACAGCGCCCCATGGGTGGTCAGATGCAACAGAGCAATGCTACAGCAACTGCTCTGTATGATCACCCTGGCGGTGGCGGAGGGTCCTTGCATAATGCGGGGCCAGGGAATGATGCCGGTGATGCTGTCATGGCTCGGTGGCTCCAGTCCGCTGGCTTGCAGCATCTGGCCTCGCCATTGGCTTCAAATGGCATCGATCAGCGTCTCCTACCTAACCTTCTCATGCAGGTATTTCAACATTGCCTATCAATTTCTTTACTATGGCTGTTTGCGTATTATGGAATGCAACTGTTACTTTTGAACTCTATGTTTGACATGTTCAGATCAATTTAGGTATCTTAATTAAGAACATCTACATTGGTTTCTCAAAACCAAAGCTATTGTTTTGGCTTTCTTTAGTGTCTAAATACCATTATTTGGTGATGTTGCTCCAATTGTTGTAGAAAAATAGAAGTCAACAACGGGAATAGCTATTTTGTGGTCCTCATCAGTAGAGGTACAAAGAAAGAATTTGGCTCTAGCCAAATATTGCGCCAACATTTGACGCAAGATCTATCAAAGATTAAATTGGGCAATGGATTAAGTTTAGGGTTCGAGATGAAATTTCGAGATATCTGGCCAAGTAGTATATGACTTTGGCAATGGAAATGACAAGATGCTTTAAGGGCTTTCACTGTCTTTACACTGCGTAATGCATTTTGAATGGAATGCAACACTGATCTGTACCTATATTTAACTATTGTTCAGTTTGATTAATACTGGGTTTTTTTCTGCTAATGTTCTTCTAGGATTCTTTGTAGTTAGTTAAACTGGCTATTATAAGTTACTGTGACAAGTTATTTCGTATGACTTTCATATGGAGATGTTCTTCTGGCTTATGTAGTAGAGTGGCATTTTAATGTCTAAAACTTTTGAAGGGTTATGGAGCACAATCGGCAGAAGAAAAGCAGAGGCTTTTCAAGTTAATGAGAAACCTCAATTTTAATGGAGAATCCGGTTCTGAGCCGTACACGCCAACCGCCCAAAGTTATGGGGGGATGGGAGAAGGGTTTTACTCACCTGAATTCAGGGGAGATTTTGGAGCAGGGCTTTTGGACCTTCATTCTATGGATGATACAGAGCTTCTATCTGAGGTACAAACACATATTAACCATTGGCTGCAATTTGTTGGTGCTGCCTTCTACGTGCAAATTGATTCAGATTTGGCTTGCCGTTTTGGTATATGGAATTTAAAATGAGTTAATGGAAAGCAAATTTATTCAACCGTTACCCGAGGCCTTTCATCTGCTTTCAGAAATGTCAGTGTACCTGAATTATCTTATGTGCTATTCTTGTTATTAAATAGTGCAATGTTATTTGAAGATGCTGGTGAAGTTATGGATACTGTGTTTGACTATTCTGTCTAGGATGATCAGTTTACTCGTTTGCTTTAAAAGCTGTAGTTTCTTTTTAAATTTATGTTTGGTGTTGTGGACGGACTGTCATATTGAAATCTGCTCTCTTGCATGGACTCTTCAAAATTTATGGAGTGCCCGTGCCGAAGCAAGACTTGTATCTGAGTCCTTGTGACAGAAATCTGCTTATTATGTGCTACTTTTCCCCTACCTTACTGATATAGACTGTTCTTTCTTCAGCATGTCATCTCAGAACCGTTTGAGATATCACCTTTCATGCCTGCTGTCACAGAAGCATTTGACAATGACTTCAATGTGATGACCAGCAGGCTGGAAAGAGGGCAAACAGATACCGATGCATCATTTGGACTACCTAGTGAGAAGGAGAACAGTACAAGGGAAAACAATGTGGCTAAGATAAAAGTAGTGGTATGTTTTCTGTTTGCTACATTTGCTTTTCTCTGCCCATGTGGATTCCCATGATGAGAGTGACCTGGTGGAAAATATGTATATTTGATTCCGTTGGCTACAGTTGCCCTTTCTTTGCTAAGGGATATTGATGTTTTCTCAGGTCCGTAAACGGCCATTAAACAAGAAGGAGATTTCTCGGAAGGAAGAGGACATTGTGACTGTGTATGACAATGCTTTAACCGTCCACGAACCCAAGCTAAAGGTTAGTACATCATCCAGCTTCCAAAGAAGGACATGAGTTTGATGTGCAAGGTTGTTGCTTCCTTGGTATACAATCACCTCCTCTTTTTCTTCTTTATTTCTTCTTCCACCGGAGGAACTGACTTTTGATTTTGATGTGAAAGGTGGACCTGACAGCTTATGTGGAGAAGCATGAGTTCTGTTTTGATGCTGTACTAGATGAGGATGTAACCAATGATGAGGTAATGCAGCTATTAATGGAGATTGAAGTTGCTGAACTTGTTTCATGCTAAAAGAAGTCTTGAAATTGGATATCATCTATTTAAGCCTGTGTTCTTCAGCTAGTTTTATCTAATTTCTTTCTGTTTCAAATGTAATTTTTCCATGCTTGCTTCAACAGGTATATCATGAAACTGTAGAGCCAATCATCCCCATTATCTTCCAGCGAACAAAAGCAACATGTTTTGCATACGGCCAGACAGGTTTGTAGAGACCATGTTGACTGTTCCTATGTTGTTTAGTCTGTCATTACATGTTTTTCCTCCAGGAATACCTATAAGCATCTGCATTGTTATTGTCCCTTCTTGGATGGCTTGTGATTTAAAGGTTTTTTTATTTAAGTTTTTCCATATTTAGTATACCCACTGGTGCCAGTCTTCACATACTGTATGAACTTTGCATTTGTTAGAATATGAAGGGAAAGGTAGTTTACTTGGTACTAGGGCCTGTTTATCCCAATTTGGAATCATTTTGATGAAGACGTGCTTGAAAAAGAGACAGAGACCCTTGTATCCCAAGATTCCCGACCATTAGTTATTAAGTTCATAGTCAATTTTTCTCCTGCAGCAACTTGCGAAGATTTGCTAATGTTGAAAATCCCTGTTCAAGATAAATCAAATCCTCAAACTTTTTTCAAAAACTTGCAAGTGCTATTGTGCTAATTGTGTCCGAATGAAGGGAAGTTCGGGAACAGAATAAGAGCTACAGTGAGAGTAATCACATAGCCCCGTATCAAAACCAACCAAGAATCATTAGCGCCTTGTGTCGCCCTTTATCATAACTAACCAGGTAGCATTATTGCTGTTTCCACAAGAATATGGACAAAGTTGAACGTCAATTTGCAAATGACAATATTTGTCATTTTGATAACCCGAGAAGGAGATTATCTTTTTTCTTGTCTGAAGTATGCTTGTCAAAGGGGAGAAGAATGTGGCCCTATAAGTAATTGTTTGCAGTCATTTGCATGTTAACGAAAAACATTTTGATTTATCCATGTGAAAATGACCTTTTATGTTCCCCCTATGGCCATCAAATTGTGATTTGTGCTATTTTAAAAAACGCTGCTGTTTTTAAGCTGTCACATGGATAATTGATATGGTTCTACTGTATATTTTCAGGAAGCGGTAAGACGTTTACAATGCAACCATTACCTCTCAGAGCTGCAGAAGATCTTGTCAGACTATTGCACCATCCGACATACCGCAATCAGAGATTCAAGTTGTGGCTTAGTTTTTTTGAGATATATGGAGGAAAACTCTTTGATCTTCTCAGCGATAGAAAGTTAGTACATTTATTTTGATCTAGTCTTCTCTTTTTGAATAGTGGAGTTCTCTTTGGATTTGATGTACGCAAATTTAGTTCATATTGTTTATGAAATTGCATTTTGTTCCCTAGGGGACACCCCAGCTGCTTAGATTGAATTCCTCAATAAAGAGGTTTTAAGTTTGTCTCCTGTCCTGTACTTATTTATGAAAAGCTTTACGAGGCTTGGCGATAATTAGAAAATATGAGGCTTGGAAATATTTTGACTAGACTATAATGGCTTAGGCAACTTCATTTGTTGTTCTTACATAGGAAACTTTGTATGAGAGAGGATGGGCGTCAACAAGTTTGCATCGTTGGCCTGCAAGAATTTGAAGTCTCAGATGTACAGATTGTTAAGGAATATATTGAGAGGGGAAATGCAGCAAGAAGCACAGGCTCTACTGGTGCTAATGAAGAATCTTCAAGGTCACATGCTATATTGCAGCTGGTTGTTAAAAAGCACGTTGAAATAAAAGACTCCAGACGGAACAATGATGGAAATGAGGCGAAGGTTGGAAAAGTTGTGGGGAAGATTTCTTTCATAGATCTTGCTGGAAGTGAAAGAGGAGCTGACACAACGGATAATGACCGCCAAACACGGTATATATATATATATGGGAAAATACCCACATTTTTATGACAAATGTTTTTCACTTTCTGTTGCATATTTTGGCTTGTAACTACATGTATTTGTTTGTTTTGGTGACGCTGTTAATTAAGCTTGGCTCTAGCCGAGAGGCAAGCAGCTGTGAAGCTTGGTTACTCCCCAAAAAACTAGTTGTCTGTACCTGTACCGTGTACTTATTGTTATTGTTACCGGTACTTAACATGGTACTTCTACAGCCGTAAAGGGTACACAAAATGCATGCTCATTCTTTTTTCTTTTGAACATATCAAAGCTGTACCCCGTTACAATAAGACTTCGGATTATACGTGCTAGCTTGATTTGACTTCTTGTCATGCTGTTTAGGATTACTTAGCAAAAAATCAAAATAAAAATAAAAATTTGCTGTTAGGATTAAGATTTATTGTGTAATTTCTTTATGTAGTGGATTAAGTTCTTGACTGTACCTTACTTGTAGCTGTAAACTGCTGTTTGTATTCTGGATACTTATTCAATTAAGAGAGTCATCTAAGTCTTTTCATTTTTAGTTTTCTACTTGTTATCTGTAATGCATTTCTTCGAAGAATGAAAATATGTTTTACGGTTGTACCCTAGCCGTACCCATATACATACCCATACCTGTACTTCATAGGCTAGTAATATGCTTGGCTACAGCGAAGCGCTTAGATTTCGCTGAATCGACGTACCGGTATACATCCTCATACCTGTACTTCATAAGCTACTAATGTGCTTCGCTGTAGCGAAGCGCTTACCAAACAAGAAGGAAAGGGCTTCTGTACGTCACTTTCTTGCCCATAGAGTATGCGAGCAGTGCAGAAATCTATGGAAAAGATTGTTAACTGTTAACCAATTATTGATCAAAGGCAGCCATAGAGAAATTTGTATCTTCGGGACATAAGATAATGTGAGTGAGGAGGTGGCTGAACTGAGGTTTTCGTGGGTGATTCTGTTGTGTAAGCTTTTGAGACAATTGGTCCTGGTTGGGAGGGGTCTTGGATTCTAGTCTGTCCGTTTGCATTGTGTTACTCCCCTTTGTATTTTGTTTCCTTCTTTCTGTGGACATTTGCATCTCCAAGTGAAATACAAGGTTGCGTGTGAGGGTGGCTGTTGAATAGCTTTTGGGACAATTGATATGTTACACAACTTCTAAGGTGACCCTGGTCAGTTCTTGTGTCCAGACCAGCCATCATATGAAGATCATGCATGCTTACTCATCTGACCCATTGTCATATGTGTCATTTGTATGCATAGGCGGCTGCACAGCATGACCACAGTGGTCTTGTGAACACCCTTAGAAAATAACTTTTTTTAATAATACATGTAGTAATTACTAGAGTATGTTTTAGGTTATGTATGAACACTAATATTATATTATGAACACCCATCACTTTAAGTAATTATCAATTGAACACCTACATTACCCAAAACAAGGTACACACTTTTAATGACAAAACACCATATATTTACATGAGATTCATACGGTAAATAAAAATAATTTTTCAGAGTTAAGATAATTTTTGAACATCCTATTAAAATTTTTTAGAGCCACCACTGTTTGTATGTATGACATTTATTTTCGGGTCAGAGCCATTGCAGCATCAAGAAGCAAATGTCTACTGTTCCAACCAAACACCTGCCTTTAATGACTGCATGCCCTTTTGTTATAAACTTTCGGTTACGTAAACATTTTCAAGCATGCAATTGGATTGGGTTGAGGCTCAACTGGAGAACCCTAAGGAACTGAACAAGGCCCAAGATCCCAACCCAGCACATTCTGTTATGGGTGCTTAATTTGAGCTGCATGGGGTTGGCAAACAACTTTTATTACTCACAAGTTGCTTGCATGTAGAAGTTTGATATTCAATCAGCTTGTCTTTCAGGCTGCTGGTGTACGGTCATTGATTAGAAAGTTGAAGCGGACGTGAAGCACCTTCCTAAGATTATAGAAATAAGGGAGGGGAGGGGAAGGAGTTATGTTTTTGTGGATTTGTAAGATGTTTGTGGTAGACCAAATACTCGCACTCTTTTAAGTGGCCTCTTGTAGAATCAAAGCCTTGACGTGAATGGTGCCATAATGTTTTACTAGTGGTTCTACTTATTTCTATGTAACCCTGTTAATCCAAGTCTTTCACTGAGTAATCATTTGTTTCTATATTGTTGACTTAGTTTTTGAAGCAGTTTTGGACTTTTTGTTTTTTGCATTCTTAGGTGAAGCAAATTTTATGATGAATCTCAGTAGATGATTCATTTATATCCCAACGTCTTTTTCATAGTATGGCAATTCTGAATGTTTTTTCTTGTTGGATTGCAGGATTGAAGGCGCTGAAATTAACAAGAGTCTTTTGGCTCTTAAGGAGTGTATTCGTGCTCTCGACAATGACCAGATTCATATTCCATTTCGTGGAAGCAAGCTCACTGAAGTGCTTCGCGACTCCTTTGTTGGAAACTCAAGGACTGTTATGATCTCTTGTATTTCTCCTAATGCGGGCTCATGTGAACATACTCTCAACACATTGAGATATGCTGATAGGTATCTCATTTTTACTACGGGTTTAACCATATTGTGCATATGGTTTTGTATGCTACTATCTGGAATTTTCAGCTAAAAGACTAAAATCATATGAACAGGGTTAAAAGTCTGTCGAAAAGCAGTAATACAAAAAAGGATCAAGTTGCGAGCTCGTTACCACCCTCTACCAAGGAATCTATATCAGCATCATCTTTTCCAGTTCCTGCTGACGTGGAGGATGATTATGAGCAGTATCAAGAGGTTAAAGTAGTTGACACAGGTAGAAGGGTTGCAGAAAAAGAGTTCGAGTCCAACAAACAGACCTCATCGAACTACGCCTTCAATATTCGTGAGGATGGCGGGGTGACATCTGGCCCTGCAGAAAGGGAGAGGGTTGATAAACCAAATTTTGGTTTTTCGACCAGTCAAAAGACTCAGACTGGCCCTTCAGAAAGGGAGAGGGTTGATAAACCAAATTTTGGTTATTCAACTGGTCAAAAGACACAGACATCATCATATTTGCAAAACTCATTCGATACAGAAGAAAAGGTCCAGAAGGTGTCCCCTCCTCGAAGAAAAGCTAAAGATGAAAAAAATGAAAAGCTGGGGAATTGGTTGAAAAATGAGAGCGCTGGATCTGATCTTTCTACAAGTTACAAGCAACAAAACATGAGCAACTTCGCGAGTAACAGTCTAGGATCCAGACAATATGAACCTGAGCCTCCTAATCCTGATGGGAATATGAACGAAATACTAGAGGTTCGTTGCAGCTGTCACTGCTCGTCTGTTGTTTTGTCACATGAGTGGTTATTTTTAATGTTGCTTAAGTTGTGTTTATGATGCTTGCTATTTTTAGGAAGAAGAGGCCCTAATTGCTGCTCATAGAAAAGAAATCGAAGATACAATGGAGATCGTTCGTGAAGTAAGTGAAGTTTCTCTATCTTTCTCCTCCATATATCTTAATTCCTTGAAGATTTATTTGATATCCAACTGAATGAAGGATATTTTTCTTTTCCATAATTGCTTTTCTTTTCTTCTTCTTTTTTTTTTTCTCTCTTTTTGTATTCTTTGTTGTTCCTTTTGCATTTTGTTTATTTATAATTAGATTCTAACTATGAGTTGTCCGGTTCTTTTTTGTTTATGATTTGAGACCTTGAATTGCAAAAAGATGCTGAGGGTTTATGTTTTTCACTTCAGAATTAGAATTTGTGCGCTTTTCTAGCTGAAAGTCGCTAGTTTTTTCTTTTCCTTTTTACCAGAGCTAAGTTTCTAGTTCAGGAGAAATTGTAAAAGAAAATGGAAGTTCACAAGTATCTAGCAGTTTATAACCTGTGTTTGCTGTCTGGATGCCAGGAAATGAAACTGTTGGCTGAAGTGGATCAACCTGGTAGTCGCATCGACAATTACGTATCTCAGCTCAGTTTTGTGTTGTCACGCAAAGCAGCAAGCCTTGTCAGCCTTCAAGCTCGCCTTGCTAGGTTCCAGCACCGACTCAAAGAACAGGAGATACTCAGCCGGAAAAGAGGACCCCGTTGATGCACCAGAATTGTTTGTTGTGAATCTGCTTCACGCGCTTATATCATGTGAATCTTTTGTCTAAATTTATAATTCCCTCTGGAGGAGTTGAATTGGTGAAAGAAGTCTGGGAGAGGAAACTAAGGAAGCAGAGCCCAAGTGCCGCTTCTACGGGGCATGTGCATGCGACTAAAGGCTAGAAGCGACTGTGGTGGGGATTCATGGCTTTTGTTGCTGATGGATGTAAAAAAAAACAGATGTATCATTTCAGGTTTGTCCGATTTGGGTTTGTGGATTTCGGCTGTTTGATGGGACTGGTGGCTAAGTTGAGTGATTTATAAAGACATTTCTTTTCAGAAAAAGGAAAAACAAAAGCGGAACGAAACATTGTTAATTCTGTGACATAATGTCATCCATTTGTATATCTCAAATACTGCAATTGTTTCTATGTTGAAACATTTCTTGATTTCTACTTCATGCCGACTTTAAGTCTCTTTTCTATGCCGACTTGAAGCATATGAGTTTTGGTCGGTTTGGTCCGTTTCAAGAATAGAAACACATGAAAATCTTGTCGTGAAATGGGAATCCAACCCAGATGGAAGGGAATCAAGTTTACCTGTGGAAAACTCAACACCGAAGGAATCTCTTTCCAAATAGAAAGATACGGCATGGAAATGCAGCAATGGGAGTCCATTGGTACACGAGAGCCAAATGTGTAGCTCAGTGAGATCTGTACAGACAAACCTCACTCCCTAGACCAGATCTGGGCTCCTATTTGAGCTTGAGAAAATGATTTGTGATGCGGTTAGAGCTAAACGAGTGGGCAAAAATAATGTGATTGAGATCTTAACAAATTGCAATTTGATCACATAAGAAGCAAACATATTTTAACTCTTCGAGGGCAGTGAATGTCTTTGCAATTGCAAAACTGCTATAAAAAATTTAAACTAAGAGGTGTTAAATCACCATCTGTATGGGGCCAAAACAACAAAACTGAATTACACAAAGGATCCTAATTCCAATCTCACACCTAAAAAGGAAAGTTCAAACAAACCTAAAAGTTGTATAAAAAATCGCGCATATCCTCCCTAGAACAAATCAGTTGTGACAAGATAGTCTTGATCACTTAACTCAAGAACTGAGCAACTCCAAGCATCATGCCAGCATGTCAGAAGCTTGATTGAAGTTGAGCCACCTCAAAAAATATAACTTAATACCTATTTTCGCTCAAAGTCTAGCCTATCTTTTGATGCAGATCCAATTTGTGCCAGTGCATTGTATATAGGAAAAACAAGCATCAGGCTGTCAAGTTTTATATCATCACTCAGCTTTCAATCTTAAAATCTCCTTTGCAGTCCTCAACCGAAAATAGGGCATATGTTCCTGCAAGGAAGAAAGAACGAAAAGAAACATCAAACAAATGCATGAGAAAAATACACATTTGCGTGGCTTGGCTCAAACTACCCTCCATCCACTTTAAAAAAAATAGATAAGTGGCAAGATCACCAAACTTCCTTCTATCTCCCTATTTCACACTCCTCAAATATTTGGAAATAGTAAAGGGACAACGATGTGCTTCAAATCCCTGCTCGGATATCGGAAAGACTAGAGGCACTAACTAGTGTACTAAATGTGCATGTGGCATTCTTTTAGAGGTGGTTCTCCAATAGATTTTTGGGAGATAAAATCTGAAATTTTAGGACCATATTTTCTCAACAGATTTTATGAACTCTTCATTTTTCTCTTCTTTTTTCAAACCCCGTGTGGCCCACCCAATGATGGACTATGAAATTACCTTCTTACCATTTCCCTTTGTGTGGGATAATTGGTAGATTAAACAAAAGGAGGGTAAATTGGTAAATATGGCATTGATGGAGATTTTATGACAACTACATTTTATCTATTGGGAAAAGAAAGTGATTTTATCAACCCTTCATAAAACCCAACTAAAATGAGAATTTCCATTTTATCACCTAAAATCTTTTGGAGAACTTGGCCTTAGTGGATAAGTCCATCCATGTATTGCATCATGCATTGATATGGTAATGACATGTGTACTTTTAGTATAATAGTTATTTCAAGTAATTTAGTGCCTCTAGCATTGCTCGAGTAGCCAACACTTGAAATGTAGCCATACTAGGACAATATGCATGAACCAGTAGAAAGCATGCTTTCAGGCATTTACCTGCTTGAAATGAAGTCCTAGACCTCTACTGTAAAAATCAGCATACTTGATCATGAACACGCCACAGTCCCACCTGTCAAGGAACAAAATACCATCCATTTATCAGTTCTGAGGAAACATTTCCATGCACATGAAAGATGACATTTAAAGCACAAGCCACGAGATAAAAGTAAAAGCTCAGGCCTATATTTTTCCTTCTGCTTAGGAACAAAATTACTTCCGCAAAACATCCTATTTGCTGAAAGTTCATATATGAACTGAGAATAAAATAATATTTTAGTAAATGGAAGATTTATATGTGCTTTTCTAATGAAGGAGACTGACCTAGAAATGACAAAGAGACAAGCACAGATGTTATGTACAGAAAAGAAATGATAAACCAGACAACCAAAAGCAGGCATGTAACTGCCAACACTGTTCCCCCCCCCCCCCCAAAAAAAAAAAAAAAAACCGTAAATATTGAATATATTCACCAAGGTTTTACGTAACATATGAAATAAGTCCATTCCATTGTTCCGAGAAATAATGTACACCTTTTTTTTCCACTTAAACAAGAGCATCCAAGTGAGATTTTTACATCACCGATCGATCCTGTATCGAGATCATGTATAAATTCAAGGTTTCTTCATTCAAGCTAGATACATTTCAATCCAAAAAACACAAAATTAAATGAACAACTATCGGCCTAAATGAGCCTTCTTTTTTCCCTTTTATTTTCTTTCGACTTTCGAGAAACATAAGCTTTTTGGCCGGATATATGATCCCTCCAGCAAGTATCACAACACACTTTCTCCATAAATATTCCATTTGCAATCCAAAGTCCTCATTTATTGAATTCGGAAAGTAAAAGCAAAGTTGGAAAGCATACACACCCATTTTCCTGTTCGGGAAGGTCCTCCACAAATTCTTGCTTCCAGGAACTAACATCAATGTGGTCTCCACCCTTGTCTTTCACCTCATCCACGAAGTACCTAGCCTGGCATATCAACAACACAGCACTGAAACATGAATCATTCATAGCAAGCAACCCACACAAATCAACATACTTCAGGAGGAAAACACAAAGAAACAACTTAGAACTTCCTATGCGTCTGAAAATAAAAGCTACTCAGTCAGCTATCTATATTAGTATTGTAGGATGACTTGAAGAGCCGTGAGCGCGACACGTGTCCTTTGAATTTCTATGAACTCCAAAAAAATTGTAATGATTTCAGTTTCCTAAAAGGGTTGATTTTGATAGGAATTATATGTTAAATCATTTCCTCTTCTATCCCAAATACCATGTAAAAAAGGAAATTATACTTTTGCAATACCAAACGTGCATGCCAAAACCAAAATAAGAATTACAATTTTCTTTAAGGAATGATGATTTGTAATACTTTTGCAAGGAAAAGGATAAAGTATTATATTTTTGCTTCCAGTCCAACATGCATACCAAAACAAGAAGGAAAAATAATTTTCTTTAAGGAATGATTTGTACGAATCAAGTAAACTGATGATCTAATAGAACATCCTTTTTTTTTAAGGGAATAATCTGTCTCACATTCTTTTTACGTTCGCGCACAGACTTGCTGGCTATGTAGGAAGATAGCTCGCATTTCTTGCGCAACAACTTGCTTGCCATTCTTCTCTCTCGATCAGTTAGTATGAATGTTGAACTCATATTTGTACAATTTTAGGGTTTTTTTTTTTTTTAACAAAGCCTTCATTAATACATGATTGTATATCGTCACTTTTCTTTTCTTCACTGCTTTGTTTATTTTTTTAAGAGATATCTAAATTAGTTAATTTTTTCCTTAAAACACTATTGAGTGTGGTTCATGATTGTGGTTCATTATGTAAATATTGTTAACATCACAGGATGGACCGTGAGAGCAAAGATCCGAATGTGAAACAACGGTCCCATAGAAAAAGAGCAATACTTGAATTGAATAGAAAACAACCCAAGGAAACGGCAAAAGAATCTCGCCGTGTAAGAGCATGCATTTAAGAGATAAGAAGATGGCATGTCAAAAGACTCAAAACACCACCAACCACTCCATAGGTAATTGCCATATTCATGACTTTGTATATATGCATGTTTCTTCTTTTCTTTTCTTTTCTTTCTTTTTTTTTTTTACTGCAATTTTTTAATACCCGACGACTTAATAGGTCGAATCGATCAAGTGCATCAATCAAATGGAAACCAACTTAAAGAAATGGCAAAAGAAGCTCGCAGTCTTAGATCACACTTCTTACGTGTGAAAAAATAAGCATTTCCAAATAACATCAACTACTCCATAGGTAAACTTCTCCGTCTTCATTCAATCTTTATTTGTTAGATTTTTGTGAAAAATCCGAGTTAACATGGTCATGATTTAAAAAATGGGTTATAATTGATATTTCCCACCGTATTTGTTTATGAATGTTCACAGTTTAACTAAACACAAATTTGTTTGATAAAAATTTACATTAATCGTGTGCACTTGAATTCGTTTTGTGCATACCACGGGTTCATGCTAGTAGAAGAAGAAGGGCTTTGTCTATATTTTGGGATGCCTTTCAAATACATTTATTGTCACTTGTTGCTCCTATCCGTGCATAGCACAGGTTCATCGCTAGATTATGATTTTATAGCTGAATCAATCGCCACGGGAAATTAGAGTCAAGAGGAGCAAATAGGATATAGAATTGTTATACTCTATTAATCTCATCTAAGTGATCCAATATTTTAAAATATTTTGTGGTTGAAAGTATGATTTTTAGCTAACCAAAAAAAGAAAAGACATCATTTTATTTCATGTCTCCGTGCATAGCACGGGTTCATGCTATTTTATCTGAAGGTAAAATGATCAACCATAAGACCCCAACAAAGGGGTGCCACCAGGGTAGACTAGGTTTATATAATGCTCTACGAATACAATACAGAAGACGGATTTTAAATGAAGCCCATAAAAGCAACAAATACACAGCATACCAGTACTTTTAGCACATGAGCGTCAAAACCTCCGAGCGCGACACGAGTCCTTTGAATTTTTACTATTTTTTATTTTATGAACTCCAAAAAAATTGTAATGATTTCAGTTTCCTAAAAGAGTTGATTTTGATAGGAATTATATGTCAATCATTTCCTCTTCTATCCCAAATACCATGTAAAAAAAGAAATTATACTTTTGCAATACCAAACGTGCATACCAAAACCAAAACAAGAATTACAATTTTCTTTAAGGAATGATTTGTTATAATTTTGCAAGAAAAAGGAAAAAGTATTATATTTTTGCTTCCAGTCCAACGTGCATACCAAAACAAGAAGGAAAAATAATTTTCTTTAAGGAATGATTTGTACGAATCAAGTAAACTGATGATCTAATAGAACATCCTTCTTTTTTTTAAGGGAATAATCTGTCTCACATTCTTTTTACGTTCGCGCACCGACTTGCTGGCTGTGTAGGAAGATAGCTCGTGTTTCTTGCGCAACGACTTGCTTTTGTCTATGTTTTGGGATGCCTTTCAAATACACTTATTGTCATTTATTGCTCCTATCCGTGCATAGCACGAATTCATCGCTAGATTATGATTTTATAGTTGAATCAATCGTCACGGGAAATTAGAGTCAAGAGGAGCAAATAGGAAATAGAATTGTTATCCTCTATTAATCTCATCTAAGTGATCCAATATTTTAAAATATTTTGTGGTTGAAAGTATAATTTTTTAGCTAATCAAAAAAAGAAAAGACATATTTATTTCATGTCTCCGTGCTATGCACGGGTTCGTGCTATTTTATATGAAGGTAAAATGATCAACCATAAGGCCCCAACAAAGGGGGTGCCACCAGGGTAGACTAGGTTTATATAATGCTCTATGAATACAATACAACCCTAGGTTTATATAATGCTCTATGAATACAATACAGAAGACGGATTTTAAATGAAGCCCACAAAAGCAACAAATACACAGCATACCAGTACTTTCAGCACATGAGTGTCAAAACCTCCGAGTGAATCAAGATATTGGAATTTCTGATCCTTCAGGTTGATAACTGCCAAGCACCAGTGAATTTCTTTGTGGATAGGAACAAATATCTGAGAATATTAGCAAGACATACTGTTGAAAAAGACAAGAGAATGAAAAAATGAAAAATTACTAAATGGAACACATGGCACCACTCACCTTATCACACTCACGAAGAAAGTATCCCAATTTCCGTTGAGTCGTCCATCTTCTTACTGATCTAAAATCATAGCCACTCTTCCCACTGATTAACTGGATACACATTAAGGAGAAGAGGCTCAGGATACCAACACTACTGAACTTAAATACTACTACAAAATGATGACCCGCGTAGAAAAACTTTAAGTGAACAGACGAAAGCCAGTCCTTGGGACAAACAAGAGTAACGCATGAGAGAATATTCATTTCAATGAAGACACAAAAGCAATGAAATGTCCCCATCTTTGCCAACTTGTAAGGTAATGGTACTGGTGCAACTTATTGGGTCTGCTTATAGTTTTTCTGTATGCTATGTCAAAGATGTGGTGCACTACGACATAAATAATGTTCAATTGTTAATTACATATAACTAGAAATGAACATATACCCAGCCCCCAGGTTATAGCTCCTAATAAGTTCTACAACATACCATTACAAAAATACAACCTCGAGTCAAAGGAAAAAACAATGCATATTCACTGAATAAATAAACAAGTTACAACACAATCTATTTGCTTCAACGTAGCATTGAAGATATATGATTAGACTATGACTCCTTCGCAATCAAACATTCAATACATCACTTCCCACATAGTTAGATGTAAGGCAATAAGAGGCGCTATATAAACTACACTTTTTCCCTAACAAACCTTGGTGACTCACAATGCAAGTGAATTGCTGAAAAAATGTTAAAAAACAAGGCACTCGAACAATAGCCCCCGACATGAATACCAGGCCAATGCAATCTGAAAACTTAGGCAACAAATCAATACCAACCTTCTTGTAAAAGAATGTGTTGAAGAAGTGACAGTTCAAAAAGTTTTTGGGTTCCCGCTTTTCCCTCTCTTTTAGTAATTCAAGATACATATTTATCACCTACAAGAGAACGAAACCTTCCTGTCAGGAAACTACATTAAAAACTAACAAAACAACATTACAAGTTAAATATAAGCCTGGATGGTCTCAATCAACCATTACAAAGGCATTTGAAAGAAACCTCCTACATCTACATGTTCATGGATGTTACCTCATCGTTCAACCATGCACCTGGTCTCAAACATTGCAAAAGCTCTCCAGTGATCTCAATATTAGAATTTTCATGGGAAACCAAAACCCTCCTCCTGCAAAAGTGAGAACCGTTGAGAATATTGAGATCAAAATGCAAACATCACTTTTCAAAAGCAAACGCTGGATTCATCAAAAGTCAAAACAATACCTATTGGAAATAGATAAGGCCCGAGAAACCTCGGCCTCTTCCTCTTCTGTAAGAGGCAGAAAAGGTTCACGAAGCGCGTCTTGAAGCACGTCCTAAAAAACAATTAACATCAGATAAAGTATAAACAATTATATAGTAAAAACAGAGATATGTATACAGCACTCCCAACAATAGAAGTTGTAATGAAATTTCACCTCCTCCTCCACTCCCTTCACAGGGTGCAACATTTGAAGCGTCGTTCGTCGCGTCTCATTCAACTGGATTTCAAAACTCAAGCTATCCAACTTAGGTTTCCGCCGGTCTGCAGCTTGGTGCAACTTCTTGTATAGTGGCAACCCCAAAAGTTCCAATTTCTGCTCTCTTGAGATTCCAGCATTATCCACTTTTGTCAGTTCAGAAACCACAGACGACGAAGATGGACGAGAATTATGCTCCACAACCTTCCCATCCAATTCTTGAGAACTCGGAACCACCTCATCTCCCAAAACTTCAACTTCCTCAATGCTCGAAACATTACTTCTACACTTCTCTTCCTCCACATCAACCACTTCCTTATCCTTTTCCCTATACACAAAACTCTCCAACGCGTGATTCTTCACCCAATCTACATTCTCAATTCTCAACTCCTTTAAAGCATCATTTCCAAAGTCCTCTACATCAAGATCCATCACTTCCTTATCCTTTTTCCTATACCCTAAACTCTCCATCATGTGATTCTTCGCCCAATCAACCTTCTTAATCCTCAACTCTTTCAAACCGTGATTTCCATAGTCCTCTACATCAACATCAACAACTTCCTTATCCTTTCTCAAATACCCTACACCCTCAACCCCATAATTCTCCACCCTACTATGGTCAAATCTCACTATACTCCCAATCACATCACCAAAAACCTCATTCGACCTCGAATTCCGCTTTGAACCTGACAAAAACCCTAACTTTGAAAACTTACAAGGGGCATGAACTTCCCTCCTAATCCGATTAACCGGCTCGGGGTACTGATGCACTCTCGAAAGCCTATTTTCTGCACTTTTCGACGAAACCCTAGTGTCAGCAATAGGATACGAAGATGGTGAGATTCTGGGCTTCTTCGAAATGTGAAGATCGATTGGATTATCGTCATTCTGCGTGTAAAACGAAGATGAGAGTTTGTAATCCAAGGTGGAGTACTCGTCGCGGCGTTTTCGGTTGGTTGTTAGGGCACCCATTTGATTTCGAGAGGAAAATTGCTGCAAAACCCTAGAGGAGAAAAATGTTACCTTGATTAACGAGTAGTACCGTTCTTCTGCAGAACCAATGGGTTGGGGAATTTGAAGCAAAAAGTTGGATTGGATTGGAACCCTAGACGTGAGTGTTTTGAAAAATCCGTATGAAGAAAGGCAAAACGAGAATTTGTGATCTTGAAAATCTTCAGATTGCCAAAATTAAGCTACCGCCCGAAGAAGAACAGGAAGTTGCACATGCTTGGTTGCTTTTGCACGGTAGTAGTAAGGGTGAGTTTCGCCGAACCGGGACCGCACTAATGCACCGACCATCCTAGCACTCCAAAATTATTGTAGGGTTTTTTTTTTTTTAAAACCGAATATCTGGACGAGCCTGCGCGTATCTCGATTAATTTTAGGGCGCTCGAGATAGTGATTAGGCATTACCCCGAGTTAGGGGTGCACACGATCCAGTAGCCGGCTTAGCCACCCATTCCAGTCTGATTTTTTAGGTTTGGGATAAATATTCAGGCCCATAGGTTCGAACTGAGTTGAGATTTTAAACTCGTTTACTAAATGAGCTGCGTTTGAGGAATTCCTTTGAAGCCCAGCCCCGCCCGATTTAAATGATATTTTATTTTATAGAGATGATGGATATTGGAGAGTTCCATCATTTTTAGTATTTTAATTGCGCTTTAATTTTATAGGGCTGTTTTTAACATTTTTGTAAGAACTTAGAACTTTAAATATATTATTACGGTTGTGAATTGTAATTGTGATCGTTATGGGTGATTAATTTATGTTTGTAATACTATGCTTTGGGAAAAAAAATGGGCTTCTTGGACGGGTTTGATAAATTAAAATTTTATTTGGGTTGGGCTTGAACAAATTAAATGAAGCCCGATTATAAATGGGCCGGATTTGGAAATGCACAAATCTCGTTATTATCTAGTAAAAGCCCAGCCCTAACCCGGCCCATCCCGGTGCATGTACACCCTGACCCCCAGTGGCCCCAAGAGTTTGCTAGTAAGGGGAATCGAACCTAAGACCTTAAGTCGGAGTAAACCCCTAAGTCCCAAGGTAAGATCACTTTGCCAATCCATTTATTGTAGGAAATTAAAGCCAAACTTGGACCTGAAGACCTGAAAACCCCGTCAATGGTCCAGATTTCAAATAACATCCTTTGTCGATAGTCCAAATTTCAATTGTTGTAGGAAGTTACTTAAAATCTGAACCATTGACAGGGTTCTAGGTCTTCGAGCCCAAGTTTGGGAAGTTTTTTATAGTAGGTCTTTCGTTTCAATGAGAGTAAATTCTTTCTATCCGCAAGATATCATAAAAGTTACGGTAATTTACTGATTAAGATGAAAGTACAAAGGGACATTATAAAATAGAAGCATTTGAGGAACAAGTGGGACACCTATCTATAGTGCACCAATGCACTATAGGAGTGTAGTGCATGTATTGAAATCTTATCGTCAAGTATTAGGTAGATTATTCCGGAAAAAATAGAATATTTTATTACCAATTCGAAAAATGAGTATGGACATAACGTCATAACTAATGTTTTAATTTATTTTTCTGTGAATTTTATCATTCATGCAATGAACGGATGTCATAAAAAAAATCGGAAGAATGGAATTGCAGAAAACAATACTCCGGATTTGGGCGATGAAAACTACAAATGTACAGTAAAAGCAAAACAAGTGGAGCTGTTGAATCCACGGTCATCTCTAACAACATTGCAATTCTATAAGTTTCTTTTGTTACTCTCTCAAGTTTAGACAATCATACTTAGCTTTTTCTATCTTCTTCCTCTCTCTTTTTTCATAAATCGAGATGCGTTTTGAGCTGTTAAGTCCATTTCGAAATCAAACAAAAAAAAAGAGAGAGAAAGGAAAAGAGTTGTTGAGTCTGCATTTGCTTTGCTGAAGAAATTTAGCCATAAAAGTTGTAGAAGTATGTACGAAGATGTCCATACCAAATACTACAGGTTACCTTTGATAGCTTCTGCATTATTACAATATGCTTTAATTTCGAATGGCATCAAGCATTAGCAATAAATTGTTTGCATGATTTTTTAAGGTGTTGATAACCATCATCTATATAATGAGTCCCTTTTTTTGTATCGTATTATTTAATGTGGATTTTGTTTCCGATCATTACCCTTATTTTCAATTTTTATTATCATTTTCCATTTTCATTCTATTAATCCGATCACATACATAAAAAAAAAAAAAAAAGGTGACTTGGTTAATAGATGTGTTTTGAAGCCTTGATCTTCCCTTCAAAAAATATTTACTACACAAAGCTTTAAGTCTCTATCGTGATCATTACATAATTCATGGTCTTCCTTGAGTTCTTTGAGAGCATAAGAATCTTATGGAGTTTTTTTAATGTTGGATGTTAATTACCTAACGCACAACCCTCTTTATTAATCTGTTTTTGTCATTTTTGTTGTTATACTTTCAAGACAGTGTCAATGTTATTCCAGTAATTTTTTATTTGAAACCCTTTAAAAAAAATATTTCTAATTGGAACACCACCCTGTTGATTTGCCTCGCCTTTGGCGGTGACAAGGATTTACCCACCTCCATTTTGGAACAATTCGTTTGGTAGTAACATTCCATGGCCAAAAAAATACTACACGTTAATTAACACAAGTTTTTGCTGAAAATATAATTTGTCTTATGCACGGGTTCACCGCTAATTTACTACATATTACTGGCGGCACAAGGCCACAAATCGGATTGTCCATCCACTTCTTTGGTTATTTTAAACAAAAACAAAGCTATTTAACATAGACTATTCTTTTCTGAAGAAGTATTTTGGACTTAGAGAGAGAGACAGAGAGAGAGTACACGAGCGAGAGAGAGGCCATGCTGAGTTAGTATTAATTGAACTTGGTTTTATTTGATAATTTGAAAATTACGTCTCAATTATATGTATTCACCAAAACGCACGACTAAAAGTTAATACTCCATCCGTCCCAAAATGAAAGTAGTTCTTTTTGAGACTTCGTACCATTTTCAATGGCTTATATCTTTTAATATATAATAATTGTTATGATTTTGAAAATTTTGTATGATAGAATTAATTAAGATTTGTCAAACAAGATCTATAATATATACTCCCTCCGTCCCAATTTGATAGTCCACTACGAAACTACGTACAATTTTCAAACTAAAAAATAATGTATTTATCAAAATAATTTTTGAATTTTTTTCGCACCATATTAAAGTTCTCAATGAGATCTATAACAAGATCCATAATGCATATTTTTTGAGGTTCTCATTAAAAGATATAAGCCATTAAAAATGGCACGCAAACCCAAAATAGACTATCATTTTGGGACGGAGGGAGTATTTTTTTAGGTTCACATTAAAAGATAGAGTATAAGTAGTTAAAAATGACATGCAGTCCTAAAAGAGATTATCATTTCGGGATAGAGGGAGTATATAAAAATGAATAGAATACATACATGCGATAGAATATTGGAAAAGGAAAGAGAATGGACAATATAATATATCTGGGCAATGAGATCACTTTGGCGCCTAAACGATATGAAAATATAGTATATTACTGATCAGTTCATTGAGATATTACAGTGCATTTTATTACTGATCATTTTTATTTGAGATATTACCATGTTTTAAAGAGCAGATCCTTATTCCCATATTTATTACGTAAACTATCACTGAAATTATTTTTGACGGTTTCAGGATACCCGAGTAAAACTGGCACTATGAATCTTGGTGATGAATAATATTGTCGATGATCTTCTTCTCGTTGCAGTTAAAATTTGTGATTCGGTAGTGCTAAATAGGTTGCGTTGGGGTTCAACCCGCATAACACAAAAATGACACGGTTAACCTGTTTATCTATCTTTGTTGACATGTTAATCTGACCCCGACACGATTAACCTGTCAAATACTATAGGGTCATTCCGTAGCTAACCTATATTGGAAAGCAAAGGTCTTGTGTAATTGTGTAAATCCGCATCGTGTACGTGTCTACAAGAGTACTTGTAAGTCGTGTTAGGGTTTGCATTTGTGACACATTTAACTTGGTTGATTCGATTGGCAACCCGTGAAATGCTACATATATACAACCCAGGCAAAATAAATACCAAATCCTTCCATACAAAAAGACCATTTAGCCCTTTAAGTTACTAAATGGTAGGTTAAGGGAATTAATATCCGAAATATTTGTACGTTTTTGGCCGTTAATAGCCGAAATGACTGGAGTAATTTCGGTTTTTAATATCCGAATATGATAACGTCCAGAGAGGGAGATAGATTTCGGGAATAACATCCGAATTGATGGTCCAATTTCAGAAATTAATATCCGAATTTTGTCATTCATATTGGTAGTTTATATCCGGCAACGGTCCACCATAGGGACATATACACACTTAGATTATTAATGGTAAAATTAGTGTAAGGGTATTTTGGGAACTCAACCAGATTTTATGTAGCAAATAATTAGTAGATTTTCCACCTCAGCCGGGTTGTATGTAGAAAAAAAACGGCAACAGATTGTATGTAGAAAAAAATGGGTTACCAATAGAATCACCCTTTAACTTAATATTAGATCAGTGTCAAGAATTACGACGTCAAACCAACACGGGACGACAAAATGTCCAGCCCAGGCCCAGCACTACTCTCAAACAATGTGTAATCGTGTTAATCCGTGTTATAGGCTCCTTGGGATCCTTCTAAGTACCTCGCCGAGAGGGCTCGCGCTCGTGCCCATCATCCAGTCGGTAGGACAAAACTTCGTCTTGATATTCGTTCTGCCGGACTGATTTGGTTCGATCTACATTTGTCTTTGTCACTTTGGGATACTTGACCCGTCAATGTATTAAAATACTTTCGGAGTTACTTTTTAAATTTTTTTTTTATATTGTTCAAAAGATCTCAGTGAGTACTTTTGAATAATGTAAAAAAATTTGAAAAAAATATCTAGAAATATATTTTCTTTCAAAGTCAAAATGACACGACTTTACGTAGGAGACATTTAAAATGGGACAGAATTATCTGAGAGAGTGTAGGATATACAAAAATGCCATGATGGTGACATTATCAATTCCAAGTATGACGAGATTACGTATGGGTAGATTATGTATTTCTTCACTGTTAGTCCTATTTTGTGATTTGAAACTGAGTTTGTGAGAAGATCAACATGGGACTCTCTTAAGAAATTGAGAGATTACTTTTTAATGCTATTACTGTTAAGTAGCAGCAAGATGAAGAAATTATTTATTGTAATTGATATTACTGTTAAGTAGGAGTAGAACATTTATTGTGGCTAGATGTTTTCAAGGGCAAACGAATTTAGAAATAAGCATCACCGGAGCTACCCCTTTTGTCCTCTAGTTAGCTATGGAGAGATGGAGAATTGGTTGAACTTTACTGGAACCCTAACTGTTTGCCGGAGAAAATGACCTGCATACTTAAAACACTCGTGTTAGTGCCAAGTCCGGACGGCGATTGTCCGGGAAAGCACTCTGACGGTCGAGTAAGCTTACCGGAGAGGGAGAAGTTTACTGGAAAACTTAAAGAGAGAAAGAGAGTTATGAACAAATTGAATGTGGAGAGAGAGATCCAAAGTGAGGTAGGTGAGTGCTGTATTTATAGGCGAGGTGGAGCATGCCTCTCACGCCCCGCGTACGATTCATGCACACCATCCGTACCTGACATGATATCTGGTTGGTCATAATGTTTTGGGTAGACGCAATGCTTCGGCTTATGTCACGTCCAGTGCTTCGACTGACGTCATGCCTGAAGGGTCAACCAGTTTGGGAGGACTCCCCAGTCAATCACGTGGTCCTGGAGTCAAAGCATGCTGGGTGGTTAACTGACATCATCAATGGTCTGTCAGGCACGCTTAGAGCCGAGCCCCTTACAGCTTGTCGAATGCCATCATGCTAACTAACATTCATCAATTCAGCTTTAGCCAGCGCACGGCGAAATAGTGGCGACATTTGCAGAAAGGGACGCTTGTTGGATCCATCGATCCAAGTGATAGGCTCCCTGGGATCCTTCAAAGAGTACCTCGCCGAGAGGGCTTGCGCTCATGCCCATCATCCTATCGGCAGGACAAAACTTCGTCTTGATATTCGTTGCACCAAATACCCACCGAGCCAATTACCGTCGAGGGCATAATTTGCTTGGCGGGATTGATTTGATTCTATCTACATTTGTCTTTTGTCACTTTGGGATACTTGACCCGTCAATGTACTTTTGAATTCACCAATGGATTGGGATGAGCTATTTGGGCCAATTGTGGACCCGGCCGCTACACCCCTTCCTGCTAAACTTTCTCTAGACCCGACCAACTCCCAAGAGTTCTACAAAAATATCTTTACTCATCATTGTTTTCGATTAACTTGTGTTAGTTTCAAAAACTATAGTGTCATTCAGTAGTCAACCTGTGTTGGAAAGAATCTCGGATTAAAAAAAAAATCCGCAAGTTATCTGAGCAGTTGGATATCGGGATGGACCCCCTCTTTGCGGAACATCCGTAAAAAATGACTAATCTATTTAATGTTCAACTTACTAGGTCAGGTTCGTGTTGAGAATTATACGACATGAAACCGACACGAGACCACAAAATGTCCGCGCCCAGCACAGGGCCAGGCCCAGCACTACTCCCAACCAGAGAATTCCACAAACTGATTTCGCGCATATTTTGTGCTGACATGTGACGACAAAATTTCTCCCCCTTCAGTCACACTTTCTTCCACTGCCTTTTATCTCTATCTTTCAATCACCTTCAGACTTCAACCATGGCCGATGTAGATGAAATCCAACGCCCTACTCTACCCGACAAAATTACTACGAAAATTCTGCAGAGATTGCCTCGTGGATCTTCATTGCAGATCGCGCTTATCTCGAAAAAAGAAGGCGTTGGAGTCTTGGGGGTCGTGAAGGACGAGATGATGAAGATTCTATTCCGTATCGTCGGAGAGATGATAGACGGAGAAAAAGTAAGCGGCACACTTGGCCGACTACGAATATTGGCCGGGGACAAAGACATGACCATTGAACCGAGTCCTGAGGAGCTGTTGGTTATGGAGGAGAATGTCGCCAGGCTTGTTCAATTTGAAGAGGATGCTTTCGCTTGCTTTGCCAGCGGATTCCTTTGTATCAATTTTTTCCTTTGTTTGTCGACTATTTATTTTATTTTTTTCAATTTTTTTTGTGGAATTTTTTTGTTTTTACAATTTGTTTGTAATTTTTTGTTCTTAAAAAAGAGAAAGTGATCCATAAAATGGAAGAACTTGCGACAATCTTACCGCTCCGACTGGAAGCACTCCGGATCGAGTAGAGATGTCAAACGGGCCACCTGTGTTGTGTCGTGTCGTGCCGCTTTTCTTCCGTGCCAACCATGCTCTGTACCCTGCCGTGCCGTGCCCGTTTACTTAATCGTGTCATGCCCATTTTTAGTCGTACCGTGCCGTGCCATTTTTCTTTATTCGTGTCGTGCCGTTTTGTAGCCGTGCCGTGCCGTGCCGGCCCGCTTAATCGTTTGACTCTTGTCGTGCCCGTTTACTTAATCGTGTCGTGCAATGTCGTTTTTTAATCGTGCCGTGCCGTGCCGGCCTACTTACTTAATCTTGTCCTGCTGTGCCGACCTGCTTTATAAATTGTGTCATGCCGACCCGCTTACTTACCGTGTCCGGCCAAATTGTGTATCAAATGAATATCATTAGATTTAAGAACAAAGAAAAAGTCAATTAAAATGCATGAATGGCGATGACGAAATTACTACGGAAATTCTGCGGAGATTGCCTCGTGGATCTTCATTGCAGATCGCTCTTATCTCGAAAAATGAAGGCATTAGAGTCTTGGGGGTAGTGAAGGACGAGATGATGAAGATTCTATTCCGTATCGTCGAAGAAATGATGGACGGAGAAAAAGTAAGCTACACTCTTGGCCGACTGCAAAAGTTGGCCGGGGACAAAGACATGACCATTGAACCGAGTCCTGAGGAGCTGTTGGTTATGGAGGAGAATGTCGTCAGGCTTGTTCAATTTGAAGAGGATGCTTTCGCTTGCTTCGCCAGCGGATTCCACTGTATCAATATTTTCATTTGTTTGTCAACCATTTATTTTAATTTTTTCAATTTCTTTGTTGAATTTTTTTGGTTTTTCAATTTGTTTAAAATTTTTTGTTCTGAAAAAAGAGAAAGTGATCCATAAGATGGAATAACTTGCGACAATCTTAACGCTCCGACTGGAAGCACTCCGGATCGAGTAGAGGTCTCAAACGGGCCCCCCCGTGTCGTGCCGCTTTTCTTCCGTGCCAACCGTGCTCCGTATCGTGCCATGTCGTGCTCGTTTACTTAATCGTGCCATGCCGTGCCGATTTTAATCGTGTCGTGCCAATTTTTAGTTGTGTCGTGCCGTGCCACTTTTCTTTATTCGCGTCATGCCGCTTTGTAGATGTGTCGTGCCGTGCCGGCCCATTTACTTAATCGTGTCGTGTTATACCGGCCCGGTTACTTAATCGTGTCGTGCCATACCGGCCCGCTTAATCGTTTTACTCGTGTCGTGCCGTGCCAGCCCGCTTACTTAATCTTGTCGTGCCGTGTCGGCCTGCTTAATCGTTTGACTCGTGTCGTGCCCGTTTACTTAATCGTGTCGTGCAGTGTCGTTTTTTAATCGTGTCGTGCCATGCCGGCCTGCTTACTTTATCTTTTCGTGCCGTGCCGACCCGCTTTATAAATTGTGTTGTGTCGTGCCGACCCGCTTACTTACCGTGTCCGGCCAAATTGTGTATCAAATGAATATTATTAGATTTCAGAACAAGGAAAAAGTCAATTAAAATGCATGAATCGCAATGATGAAATTACTACGGAAATTCTGCGGAGATTTCCTCGTGGATCTTCATTGCAGATCGCTTTTATCTCGAAAAAAGAAAGCGTTGGAGTCTTAGGGTCGTGAAGGACGAGATGATGAAGATTCTATTCCGTATCGTCGAAGAGGTGATGGATGGAGAAAAGTAAGCGACACACTTGGCCGACTGCAAAAATTGGCCGGGGACAAAGACATGACCATTAATTGAACCGAGTCCATAGGAGCTGTTGATTATGGAGGAGAATGTCACCAGGCTTGTTCAATTTGAAGAGGATGCTTTCGCTTGCTTCGCCAGCGGATTCCACTGTATCAATATTTTCATTTGTTTGTCGTCTATTTATTTTATTTTTTTCAATTTGTTTGTGGAAATTTTTTGTTTTTACAATTTATCTGTAATTTTTTGTTTTGAAAAAAGAGAGAGTGATCCATAAGATGAAAGAACTTGCAACAATCTTACCGCTCCGACTGGAAGCACTCCGGATCGAGTAGAGGTGTCATACAGGCCCCTCGTGCCGTGTCGTGCCGCTTTTCTTCTGTGCCAACCATGTCATGCCGTGCCCGTTTACCTAATCGTGTCATGCCATGCCGTTTTTAATCGTGTCGTGCCGTGCCGGCCCATTTACTTAATCGTGTTGTGCCGTGCCAGCCCGCTTAATCGTTTTACTCGTGTCATGCCGTGCCAGCCCGCTTACTTAATCTTTTCATGTCGTGTTGGCCCACTTAATCGTTTGACTAGTGTCGTGCCCGTTTACTTAATCGTGTCGTGCAGTGTCATTTTTTAATCGTGTCGTGCCGTGCCGGCCTACTTACTTAATCTTGTCGTGTCGTGCCGGCCAATTTTATAAATTGTATCGTGTCGTGCCGACTCGCTGGCCAAATTGTGTATCAAATGAATATCATTAGATTTCAGAACAAGGAAAAAGTCAATTAAAATGCATGAATGTCGATGATGAAATTACTACAGAAATTCTGCGAAGATTTCCTCATGAATCTTCATTGCAGATCGCTCTTATCTCGAAAAAAGAAGGCGTTGGAGTCTTGGGGGTTGTGAAGGACGAGATGATGAAGATTCTATTCCGTATCGTCGAAGAGATGATGGACGGAGAAAAAGTAAGTGACACACTTGGCCGACTGCGAAAATTGGCCGAGGACAAAGACATGACCATTGAATCGAGTCCTGAGGAGCTGTTGGTTATGGAGGAGAATATCTCCAGACTTGTTCAATTTGAAGAGGATGCTTTCGCTTGCTTCGCCAGCAGATTCCACTGTATCAATATTTTCATTTGTTTATTGACTATTTTTTTTATTTTTTTTCAATTTGTTTGTGGAATTTTTTTTTTTTTACAATTTGTTTGTAATTTTTTGTTCTAAAAAAAGAGAAAGTGATCCATAAGATGGAAGAACTTGCGACAATCTTACCGCTCCGACTGGAAGCACTTCGGATCGAGTAGAGCTGTCAAACGGGGCCCCCGTGCCGTGCCGCTTTTCTTCCATGCCAACCGTGCTCCGTACCGTGCCATGCCGTGCCCGCTTACTTAATCGTGCTATGCTGTGCCGTTTTTAATCGTGTCGTGCCCAGTTTTAGTCGTGTCGTGCCGTGGCATTTTTCTTTATTCGTGTCGTGCCGCTTTGTAGCCGTGCCGGCCCATTTACTTAATTTTGTCGTGTCGTGCCGGCCCGGTTACTTAATCGTGTTGTGTCGTGCCAGTCCGCTTAATCGTTTGACTCGTGTCGTGCCATGCCAGCCCGCTTAATCGTTTGACTCGTGTCGTGCCCGTTTACTTAATCGTGTCATGCAGTGTCGTTTTTTAATCGTTTCATGTCGTGCTGACCTGCTTACTTAATCTTGTCGTGTCGTGCCGACCCGCTTTCCAAATTGTGTCGTGTCGTGCCGACCCGCTTACTTACCTTGTCCGGTCAAATTGTGTATCAAATGAGTATCATTAGATTTCAGAACAAGGAAAAAGTCAATTAAAATGCATGAATGTCGATGACGAAATTACTACGGAAATTCTGCGGAGATTCCCTCGTGGATCTTCATTGCAGATCGCTCTTATCTCGAAAAAAAAAGGCGTTGGAGTCTTAGGGGTCGTGAAGGACGAGATGATGAAGATTCTATTCCGTATCGTTGATGAGATGATGGACGGAGAGAAAGTAAGCGACACACTTGGCCAACTGCGAAAATTGGCCGGGGACAAAGACATGACCATTGAACCGAGTCCTAAGTAGTTGTTGGTTATGGAGGAGAATGTCGCCAGGCTTGTTCAATTTGAAGATGATGCTTTCGCTTGCTTCGCCAGCGGATTCCACTGTATCAATATTTTCATTTGTTTGTCGACTATTTATTTTATTTTTTCAATTTGTTTGTGGAATTTTTTTGTTTTTACAATTTGTTTGTATTTTTTTGTTTTGAAAAAAGAGAAAGTGATCCATAAGATGGAAGAACTTGCGACAATGTTACCGCTCCGACTGGAAGCACTCCGGATCGAGTAGAGGTCTCAAACGGGCTCCTCGTGCCGTGTCGTGCCGCTTTTCTTCCGTGCCAACCGTGCTCCGTACCATGCCATGCCGTGCCCGTTTACTTAATCGTGCCATGTCGTGCCGTTTTTAATCGTGTCGTGCCCATTTTTAGTCGTGTCGTGCCATGCCATTTTTCTTTATTCGTGTCGTGCCGTTTTGTAGCCGTGTAGTGACGTGCCGGCCCATTTACTTAATCGTGTCATGCCGTGCTAGCCCGGTTACTTAATCGCGTCGTGCCGTGATAGCCCGCTTACTTAGTCTTGTCGTGCCGTGTCGGCCAGCTTAATCGTTTGACTCGTGTCATGCCGTGTCGTGCCCGTTTACTTAATCGTGTCGTGCAGTGTCATTTTTTAATCGTGTCGTGCCGTGTCGGCCTGTTTACTTAATCTTGTCGTGCCGTGTGGACCCGCTTTATAAATTGTGTTGTGTCGTGCTAACCCGCTTACTTACTGTGTCCGGCCAAGTTGTGTATCAAATGAATATCATTAGATTTCAGAACAAGGAAAAAGTCAACTAAAATGCATGAATGGCGATGACGAAATTACTACGAAAATTCTTCGAAGATTGCCTTGTGGATCTTCATTGCAGATCGCTCTTATCTCGAAAAAAGAAGGCGTTGGAGTCTTGGGGGTCGTGAAGGACGAGATGATGAAGATTCTATTCCGTATCGTCGGAGAGATGATGGACGGAGAAAAAGTTAGCGACACACTTGGCCGACTGCGAATATTGGCCGGGGACAAAGACATGACCATTGAACCAAGTCCTTAGGAGCTGTTGGTTATGGAGGAGAATGTGACCAGGCTTGTTCAATTTGAAGAGGATGCTTACGCTTGCTTCGCTAGCGGATTCCACTGTATCAATATTTTCATTTGTTTGTCGACTATTTATTTTATCTTTTTTCAATTTGTTTGTGGATTTTTTTTATTTTTACAATTTGTTTGTAATTTTTTGTTCTGAAAAAAGAGAAAGTGATCCATAAGATGGAATAACTTACGACCATCTTACCGCTCCCACTGGAAGCACTCCGGATCGAGTAGAGGTGTCAAACGGGCCCCACGTGCCGTGTCATGCCGCTTTTCTTCCGTGCCAACCGTGCTCCGTACCGTGCCATGACGTGCCCGTTTACTTAATCGTGCCATGCCTGCCGTTTAAATCGTGTCATGCCCATTTTTAGTCATGTCGTGCCGTGCCATTTTTCTTTATTCGTGTCGTCCCGTTTTGTAGCCGTGTCGTGCCGTGCCGGCCCATTTATTTAATCATGTCGTGCCATGTCAGCCCGGTTACTTAATCGTGTCGTGTCATGTCGTTCCAGCCCGCTTAATCGTTTGACTCGTGTCGTGCCGTGCTAGCCCGTTTACTTAATCTTGTCGTGTCGTGTCGGCCCGCTTAATTGTTTGACTCGTGTCGTGCTGTGTCGTGCCCGTTTACTTAATCGTGTCGTGCAGTGTAATTTTTTAATCGTGTCATGCCATGCTGGCCTGCTTACTTAATCTTGTCATGCCGTGGCAACCCGCTTTATAAATTGTGTCGTGTCGTGCCGACCCGCTTACTTACCGTGTCCGGCCAAATTGTGTATCAAATGAATACCATTAAATTTTAGAACAAGGAAAAGGTCAAAGAAAATGCATGAATGGCGATGACGAAATTACTACGGAAATTCGTCGGAGATTGCCTCGTGGATCTTCATTGCAAATCCTTCTTATCTCGAAAAAAGAAGGCGATGGAGTCTTGGGGGTCGTGAAGGACGAGATGATGAAGATTCTATTCCGTATCGTCGAAGAGATGATGGAAGGAGAAAAAGTAAGCGACACACTTGGCCGACTGCGAAAATTGGTCGGGGACAAAGACATGACGATTGAACTGAGTCCTGAGGAGCTGTTGGTTATGGAGGAGAATGTTGCCAAACTTTTACAATTTGAAGAGGACGCTTTCGCTTGTTTCGCCAGCGGATTCCACTGTATCAATATTTTGATTTGTTTGTCGACTATTTATTTTATTATTTTTCAATTTGTTTGTGGAATTTTATTTTTTTTACAATTTGTTTGTAATTTTTTGTTCTGAAAAAAGAGAAAGTGATCCATAAGATGGAAGAACTTGCGACAATCTTACCGCTCCGACTGGAAGCACTCCGGATCGAGTAGAGGTGTCAAACAGGCCCCCTGTGTCATGCCGCTTTTCTTCCATGCCAACCGTGCTCCATACCGTGTCATGCCGTGCCCGTTTACTTAATCGTGCCATGCCCTGCCGTTTTTAATCGTGCCATGCCCATTTTTAGTCGTGTCGTGCCGTGCCATTTTTCTTTATTCGTGTCTTGCCGTTTTGTAGCCGTTTCGTGCCGTGCCGGCCCATTTATTTAATCGTTTCATGCCGTGCCGGCCCGGTTACTTAATCGTGTCGTGTCGTGCCAGCCCGCTTAATCGTTTGACTCGTGTCGTGCCGTGCTAGCCCGCTTACTTAATCTTGTCGTGCCGTGTCGGCCCGCTTAATCGTTTGACTCGTGTCGTGCTGTGTCGTGCCCGTTTACTTAATCATGCCGTGCAGTGTCATTTTTAAATCGTGTCGTGCCGTGCCGGCCTGCTTACTTAATCTTGTCGTGTCGTGGCGACCCGCTTTATAAATTTTGTCATGTCGTGCTGACCCGCTTACTTACCGTGTCCGGCCAAATTGTGTATCAAATGAATATCATTAGATTTCAGAACAAGGAAAAAGTCAATTAAAATCCATGAATGGCGATGACGAAATTACTACGGAAATTCTGCGGAGATTTCCTCGTGGATCTTCATTGCAGATCGCTCTTATCTCGAAAAAAGAAAGCGTTGGAGTCTTAGGGTCGTGAAGGACGAGATGATGAAGATTCTATTCCGTATCGTCGAAGAGGTGATGGACGGAGAAAAAGTAAGCGACACACTTGGCCGACTGCAAAAATTGGCCGGGGACAAAGACATGACCATTAATTGAACCGAGTCCATAGGAGCTGTTGGTTATGGAGGAGAATGTGGCCAGGCTTGTTCAATTTGAAGAGGATGATTTCACTTGCTTCGCCAGCGGATTCCATTGTATCAATATTTTCATTTGTTTGTCGACAATTTATTTTATTTTTTTTCAATTTGTTTGTGGAATTTTTTTGTTTTTACAATTTGTTTGTAATTTTTTGTTCTGAAAAAAGAGAGAATGATCCATAAGATGGAAGAACTTGCAACAATCTTACTGCTTCGACTGGAAGCACTCTGAATCGAGTAGAGGTGTCAAATGCCCCCCC